>NMRB01000056.1:567498-579488 GCA_002633025.1 Notospermus geniculatus
CTATTGACCATAAGAAGGTTCCTTTCAAAAATCGGACTCGTAGCGCATCCATTATGGCCGCCATGGCTGCCATCCTGATTTCGGTTTCCACTCATTTAAGGGAGAACGACTGCAGGGATTCCTTTCGTTTTAACGTGGTAGATTCCTATTGCAGGGTTCCTCCAGGTCCTTTAAAACCATGAAAGTCCAAGAATATGAAATGCTTAAATTTAAGGCCTTGAAAGTCCATAAATATTGAGAAAATCCTATAAAGTCCACAAAAGTCCTTAAAAAATAAAATGTTCAGTCTTGAAAATTAAATATCCGGTGTTTTTTACATTGTCTCGTTAATTTTCTTTCTGTCACGAAAGAGTAAAAGTCGGACGCAGACGCCGGTGCGCATGGCCCGGCTTCTGTGTAAGTCATTAAATTTTACATATTTGATACCATGAAAGTCCTCAAAAGGTCCATGAAATTTTACAGCTGTCTGGTGGAGGAACCCTGTATTGACCATAGGAAGGTTCCTTTTAAAAATCGGACTCGTAGCGCATCCAGTATGGCCGCCGTGGCTGTCGTCTTGATTTCGGTTTCCACTCAATTAATTCAAGTAAATGTCTTCTCTATAGCCATGCAATTACCAACAACCAAAATCAAAATTGCCACATTGCCAGTAGAACAACCATATTTCAGAGGTCCAGCTGGACCAAAAATAAGTGCAGCCAAAACAGGGTCTCGATCAACTGCTGATGGAGTAGGACACTCCAAATGACAGATATTCTTGGTCAAAAATAGGAAAAATAGTAGCCTGGCAGTGGCTGTATAAAAAGAGCCAACAGAATTTTATTTTACCCATTGGTGAAATTGGAGCCCTATATTTTTGCAAGGAACCTTTGTGTTACTAAAAACCACTCCCTGTGCTCATTTGCCCTTAAATGACCTTTTCCCAAAAAATCTCCTGCCCATTTCTTTATCACCTGCCCTCAATAACAAGTTTTCACCTTAGCCACAAGGACCGTTACGGCGCCACAGCGGGGGTATAATTAGTGATTGCTCGCAATCACTGTATGTCTAGTTGATCCATCTTTGTTTCACTCAAGGTTTAATCTGCACACAAGGAGTGTTTATGAAAGCTAATGATGCAGTTCATTTCAGCAAGACTTACATCTCTCATATTGAGCTGTCAAGAGTAGAGCACCTGTCGCCTGCTTTCAACTCAATACATGTTTTTGAAAAATCGCTCATTTTCCACTCTGTTTGAGAAGGCCATGGTTGTCTGTGGGCCCCCGGGTCTGTCCCTAAGAACCTAGGTGCTTTCTCTTGACCATCGCAAGTCGATGACATCTAGTTGTAAAAGCAACCCTGGTTAATGAGAAAGTGTCTTAATTCCAGCTCTCATTCTTGAGGAGATTGCCATAGACAGTAGTGATAAGGAACTGGAGGATCGTCTCCTGCACACCAGTCCCAAAGGTGTCCTCAATAGAAAGGTTCCATGTATGTTAAATAAACCTTAACATTTCTTGATCTGTTTCTTCCAATTCCAGGCTGTCTTCAAAGAATTGCGTGCCTTGTCACAGTCGTTACAATGTAAACAAGTCGATGCGAAGAATGCCGAGCGTTTCGTGAAGGAGAACCGAGCACGGTGTGAAGACGCAAGGTTAGTTTATATCGTCTCATTTTGCGTGTCAAAGATAACGAGTACCCTCTGGGTTTAAACTTTTGTATCATTCTATTGATTGATTACAACTTTCTGTTTGTCAAGAACACAAAGACAGGTTCTCAAGGACATTGACTGATGAGAAAAATATAGATTCTGTTGACGTGTTTATCCTCAGTAAGTCGGCATAAATTTTTCACAACAAGCTATCACTAGGGACAAGACTCCTTTTCCACATGTATCACCACTGCCTTCTTCAAACATACTTTAAAAATTTACACAGTGCAATCTCCAGAGAAGAGATCTCCTCTCAAAGCTCCTCCTCTCAGATTCTGAGGTATATCTGATGTTTTTGTCAAGTGTCATGTCATCGGCCTACAGTGTCTGGATATTAGGCCTTTGTTGAATGGGTGGGGCAGAGTTTCAGAAGGGATCATGACACCAATGTTACCCTGGTGAAGGGCAGTATTTCCATTGGGGATGTGGGGGTGTAATTGATTGAAGTAATAGCTTGTACTTCTACTTGTTAATCACATTCCCCCTGATCTAAAGTTGAGTACTCTCTTTTACCAGCAGAGGCCATCACAGTATACACAGGGTGGTTAAGAAAAGAATAACTTTAATAATGGTTAAACTATAGCAACACAATATAGAGAAATTGGTCACAAATTGGCCAGATGACTTCACGAGCCAAGAATTGGGGGTTAAAGTAATATCCGGCGAAAGCCTTCCATGTCCTTTCTTCCCCTCCATTTCACAGGAGAGTATTGCCCCACCCGCTTGATAGCGATCAGATTCCCGTTCTTCCTGTTCGTCTAATCACGCTGAAACCGACAGTGGCTTGTCAATTACCTGGACTAATATTTAGCGGAGGACTTGTTAAACTTCATGTTTGAGGTCGTTGGAGTATCCCACTCGTGCCCTGGGCAATTTCTTCGAATCTCGTTGATGATGTTTAACTGGTAGGGATGTAATTGAAACAGGTGCTGAGTTTCGCCAGAAGAGTGTTTTTGCTTAAAAACATCATCTGAGGGATGCAGAAAAGCGTTTAAATGGCTCTTCACAGGCTTTTGTCTCCCGGCGAGTGTGATCAATAAACATGAGGTGATGCACGATGTGTTTTCATGTGCTCAGTTGTTTTCGGCTCACCTGTTTCCTGACACAGCGTCCATCTGTCGTCTTCGATTTGAACAGGGGAGGCGTATTTCTTTAAAAGCTTGGTTTATTTTGGTGCAATCTGTTACAAAATATTGCCAGCAGGTGGTTACGTCGGCCGCCACGAGATGGCGCTTTAAGGAATGATGACGCCAGTCTTATCACGTTGGTTCCCGATTCTGCCACCAGGGGGATACTGAGGCATACCTCATGCATACATTGGCACTTTAATACCAGGTGAGCACAATTGGCCTGGCCATTTCATTCTCAATGGATTCATGATGACAAAAAGGAAAAGTGCGGAACACTGCTCTGCTTTGCACTTCCTGTACCTGACAGAAACCTACCGACACGCGCAGACCTTCGTAATTCTCGACAACGCCTTTGGTCAAAATGGACAAAACTAATTTGATCGATGAAATTGTGTGTCTCTCTATTAGAGACCAGCTGTTGGGGGTATTAGGTACCAATTTATTGAAAATGAGGATATTAGTGGAGGCCACAGTCAATGGAACAATGACTGGGTGTGGTTTAGCGTGGCTGTTTATTGCAATATCCAATGATCAAAGGCTTTGGATTATCCTTGAACATCTGATGACCATTGCCGTTGTTACATATTGCAATATAGTTATTGAGTTATTAGGCCTCGTGAGATAAATCCTCGTTTCTTGTCCCAACGAAGATTATCTTGAACTCAGGTTGAGCCACAGCTTTTCAATTGTTCAGGTTTGCCAGGGCATGATGTGACAGTGGAAAAGTTGTGGCTCAACCTGAGTTCAAGATAATCTTCGTTGGTGCATACGGCCCTAAATGTTTGGGAAGTTTCACACAAATAAGGATACTCACTCTTCCTGATTAGCTCTAATCTTTAGCCTGCTGAGTTAGTTCCTTGTCAATGCCGATGACCTTGATGCTTGTCCATCTGTCCTTCAATCAACTGAAGACTCCCCGTTATTCTCCTCTATCGAGCACGAATATCTCGCATGATATTTGCTCTTTCATACAGACCTCCGACTCGCTGCCGTTATTGGATCACTTTATCTTCAACGCATTAACAAGAAATCACGCACATTTAAAGGAAGTGTCTGTCGGTCACCCTCATAGATGTTTTCCATTCAGCCAGACAATTAAATGTTAATTCTGGAAGATGGCTGTCTGTACCGTCTGTCTGTCTGATTTATCTTACATCAACTCCTAGACCCGTATTCTAGAAGCCTCCTGAACTCTAAGGTCCACTTTAAGCTTAATTGCTAATGGAAACCGTTGGAGTTAAGGAAGGTTCTAGAACATGGCCCCTAATCTTTGTTTACATGTTGTCAACTCTGTGATCTTTTGCGATCACCTGTTCCCCACCACCATCCATTGCATTGCATGTTCAGAACACCAAACTTGGTACTCATGTACCCCATGGTCAGATGACCTCAGAAATCATTGAAGGTGACTGTCATTAGTACACTTGGCTTATGTTACACTGCCTTTCAATCTGATCGCCTGTTGATTTCATTTTGGTAACTTCGTGATCTTTTGCGATCACGTGTTGCCCACCCCCTGTTACAGAGCATGTTTCGTGACTCCAAACTTGGTACATATGTAGCCCATGGTCAGGTGACCTTAGAAACAGAAATAAATGAAAAAGAAATGATATATTATCTTTGATCAATTGATGATTAGGAGTATTTGTTATTCAAGATAGCGAGATATGCATCTGTCAGGCATGCATAAACTGTAGAACTTTGCTTTTAGCTCGATGGAAGTAAGCTGCTCGTGAAGATCAAAGAGGATAGAATGTCAATAGCCAACTCTAACATGATGGTGTCAGATGTTGCATGCATTGAGTGCCAGCCTCCCTTCATCAGATCAAGGCCTTGTGATGGATTATTCAGTGCTGTATCATTTTGTTCCTGGTGGATTTGTAACAAAAGCTTAGATGAGATGTACCGTAGATGATTTTCAAAGTTTCAACCGTTTTCAAATTCCCTTCATCTCTTCTTCAGCGCTAATGCAGGTATTAACTCTATCAACTATTATGAATGTCGATCGGCTTCAAGTTGATACATTTAACCCCTTAAGCTCTTAGGGGATTAGTTTGATCTCTTGCCAGGCTGTTAAAGGCCTGGGTCTATACTGAGATATTTACCACCGCCGCAATGTCGCCTGTAGTGCATTTTTACATTACTGACCCACTGACCTAGATTCCAATGGGTTCCGGCCTTTAAACTTCTGAGTAGAGAGGGCGGAGTGTTAGCCTGTCTTACCACCCTAACTGCCTGTACAGGATGGGTTGGAGCATCGCACAAGGCAGTCTGGAAAATGTTTGTACCTAAATGGCTTTTATGGGGTTGCTGATGATTCCCACCACCATGCTTCAAGCCAAGCGGGCACAGTGCCATTGGCACTATTTTTCCTGAGCAATCTCGTAAAAAGATAACTTCAATTAATTACAAAAAATCATAATGGACATCGTGATATTAGGCTTCGGGCAAACCCCGGCTTCTTTTGTTATCTGAAAACCATTACATTATCAGTTATCATGTTGTCATGAAAACATATGCTACAAGAAGCCGTTTCAGTGCGTTATGATTATGTCCTGGGTGACCCATCATTAGCATTCTGCATTTCTTGATTGCCTGGGAGAGGCAGTAGGTTCTTCGAGATGGGTTTTAGCAATTTTTACCCCTTATAGCCTGGATGGCTGTAATGGCAGATAGGGTGGGGTTGAACTGAATCTGCTTATGGACAAGGTGTCTCCCATTCTGTGTGCAAAAGGCACAGGTTAACACGTTCGCTGCCATGGCCAAAATATCATTTTCATCCGCCATTGTCATGACCCCGTGGCCTATTTCAAGTTATTTCATATTGCCAACTACGAGCCATAGCTGTACGCCCTCTAGTGTGTTCCCATACATCTGGTCAATCCCCACTGCCAGTATGATCATTGGAAGGCTCTTCGTCATTGCCAAGCTTATCAACATTAACAGAAAATGCTTTAGCCCTACTACGAGTATACTCGTAGCTGGCAATGGGGAGGAGATCAGCGACTACGAATATAATCGTGGCGGCAGTCAACGTGTTAATTGTCGTGTTTTGCCAGAATATAAGGTCAAGAATTCTTGCCGATTGTTTCCGTAATGGTAATGCAATGGAGGGAAAACCATATCAGTTCCTCAGGTCGCCCTCAGCTCTACCAGTTCTTATTGTTGCTTACTTTGGCTTACTCGCCCTCAGCTCTACCAGTTCTTATTGTTGCTTACTTTGGTAACTCAGCATGTTGTCAGGATATAACCAGGGTCTTTTTTGTTCTCCAGTTTGGTGTGTAGGAAGTAGGCATTGTCTCACATTCTTGGTGTCATTTTCGTGATGAGCCGCAAGAGAATCTGAGAAAGAAAGATTATGTCAGGGTTTTGCCGTATTCCGGTCTGGTGAATAGGATGCCAAGCCTGGGGGCGTATTGGCAGGAAGAAGCATGTCAGGAGGCAGTGACCCCAGATTCAGAAAAACTGGGGGGGGGGGATGATTTTCTCTTGATATATATACAGAGACATATTAGTTGAAAGACTCAGAGCTTTGTTTTCTGAGCCTGTTTCAAGAAAAGATCTAGGAAACACTGAATGTGAAAGCTTGTGGTAGTTTGAGAGAGTCTGCCATCTTTGCTCATATAAAAGTGAGAGTTTGCCAATCAACCTGCCATAGCCAGTGAGCCTGAGGGGTTAAAACGTCATAATACGAGCTGCCTATGAGATAAATGGTCATGCTCTTATATCTGATAAAAGATGGTTGTGTTTACCCAGACTCAGCTACGGATGAAGGGATTGTCACTGATATGACACATGACCGATAGTGTTCTGTGCGCAGCGGATACGACGGCCCAGGGTGGCGAGACAATAACCTATCACAACTGCTGCCAAGCTTGTAATTTTACCCATCACAGCTTCCAACCAGCTCGTGCGCAATAAGTCTCCTGACCTTAATTTAACCCTACTCGCTTTCTACCGTATTCCCCCCGGGCGAGGCATCGGTGGAAAATTGCCAGGAAGATCTTCTGAGTGTTATCTTGATAACTCTTTCTAGTCTAAGTTCCATTCCTTGAAAAAAATCAATAAATACAATATTCTTTCATAACATCATGGTAACAAGTAGTCAATTCAAGGTTTAGAGATACGTTTCATCATTGGCTCCATCAATGAAAATGTTCAGTAAGGTCCTTCACGACCATGCTGGACTCGTTCACCAATGGACATTACTTAGATACTAGCGCACTTTTTTGCACACATCTGTCTAGTTTTCAAAATCAACCGTGTTTGAATGAGGCAACTTTTTGTGGCTTCTCCGATGTTCTTGATTCAGTCTTACTCTTCAAACATCTTCCTCAGTCAACATACCCTCTAAATTGAGCCCGAGTTTCTTTGAAACACGTTGGATGCTATACTCTTGAAAAAAAGTGCATTTCAGGGATGGCACATTATCCTTCCCTTCTCAAAAGTAGGGATTTGCGAAAAAAGTCGGGGAGCGGAGAGACGAATAAGAGTAGATGAGGGCTCTCAATTTCATAATGGTGCTTTTGAGGATTTGGCTGCATCCAATGTCTCTCATATTTTAACCTTACAATCACACTATTTGACCTTTATAAGCTGGTAGCGCACATACAGTATGGAGCACAATTGACCTACCTTTATCAGCGTACCTTCACCTACGTCACGTGGAAGGTACGCTCCACTTCATTGCATATGGTACGGGCATGTCACGGATCTTTCCACGTGACCTTCCACGCACAAATAACGTGTGCCTTCCAAGGCGCCGCACGACATCCACGGAAGATACGAGGGCGGTGTTTGCATGACGTTGCATGTGATATGCAGATGGTACGCGGGGTGGAAGGTCAGTCAATTGTGCAAAGTACTGTACATGTTTGTGAGGTCATCTTGGTGATATAGTTTCACTGAAGTGTGCGCCAAACGTAGGCAGCACACAAACACAAAATCAGATCTGCGTGATTTCGTGAGCCATGCTGAGGTAGCTCACATAGGTTTTAGCTCACAAACATGGCTTGCACAGATGACCTCGCTGAGATTGCCACATGTGTGCTACCAGCACACATGCGTGCTACCTGCTACCAGCTTTACAGATATTTAGTGTCTGAATTCATGAGACAGATTTTCTCCCAGTCCTTCTGAATCCATACCTGACCTAAGGCCAGTCATAGTTTAGCTATCGGTAGCAACCTTGATGTTAATCCCCCATGCTTAGGGTCATGTAACTTCACCGCTGTCTCTTTTACACCGGATTAAGCTTGACACAGGTTGAGTTTCCAGTTACTGGTCTGACATCACAGCAATAAATCAGAACAGTGTCTTATCTCCAGTTTCCAAGTTGCAGTCCCTGGCGGGGACACTATTTAATGGCTTGTGAAGCGTCATTGAGGAATTATTCCCTCAGGACACGAGATGTCTTGACTCCTAATTTACAGGTCAGTTCTGTGAATTGTTCTTGTTTGGAACTATTCACTGCAATCGGCTTAAAGTGACCTGCGATTTCTGGAATTGTGGAGATGAGCTTGTAGAAGTTTTGCCCTTGCCAATCTATCACTTTTGTCTGCATTAGAAATGCCTTGAATGTCCTCAGTTGCTAGTCATTGTCTGGGCATTGGACATGCCTTGGATGTCCTCATTTGGCAATCATTGTCTGGCCATTGGACATGCCTTGGATGTCCTCAGTTGGCAATCATTGTCTGGCCATTGGACATGTCCTGAATGTCCTCATTTGGCAGTCATTGTCTGGCCATTGGACATGCCTTGGATGTCCTCATTTGGCAATCATTGTCTGGCCATTGGACATGCCTTGGATGTCCTCAGTTGGCAATCGTTGTCTGGCCATTGGACATGTCCTGAATGTCCTCATTTGGCAGTCATTGTCTGGCCATTGGACATGCCTTGGATGTCCTCAGTTGGCAATCATTGTCTGGCCATTGGACATGCCTTGAATGTCCTCAGTTGGCAATCATTGTCTAGCCGTTGGACATCTTTTGAAAAGAGCAGATGTTGTTTTGATCGTTTGACCTTGACTTATCTGTGTTATTTGTTTACTATTATGAAGAGACTCTTGTTACATCTGTTGATGATCGTCATCTGGTCAATATTCATGACTAGGGATTAGCGTTATATGATCCAAGCTTATTGATCACTGGTGGCAATGAAACAGTATCCATCACTTGGTGGAAAAATGAACTTGCCTCGGTGGGAATTGAAGGTGTCCTCTGGATGAGCAGGCATAAAAACATGGCATGGAACAGCTGGTGGGGAGCCTGCGAGGTGATGAATTTCATTAGCCGGCGTCAAGCCACGGCAGTGTTGTAGAAAGAAAGGTCCAGTCCAGTACCAAATGTGGGATCATTGGCTGTATGCAAAGGAGGACACCAGGAATTAGAGCCCTCCCTGCTCATGGATCAGGTGATCTGATGAGAAGGGGATTGAAAAAAGTAGGCCTACTGTAGTTGTGGGATGAAACATAAGGGTCACCAGAGATGGGTCCACTCCAGGATTTTGGAGGGGGTGGGCAACTCCTATTTGCATATAAAGAGGTGGCAGCCACAACTTCAAGACATACAAAAATCAAGGTGAAAACATACTTTGCAGCATAAGGGGGTACACCCCCTTGGATCTGCTTATGGTTACTGTATGCCAACAGAAAATTGATCAACAGGTTACTACAAACTGTCTTTGGCTGTTATATTCTGCCCAGTCTCAGTGAAATGTCAACGACCGACCGTTCTGTGTCATATTTAGAAGTTTCCATTGAAAGACAAAGTGACTAACGAGCTGCTCATCTCATCTTCTCTATCAAAACAATTACATTGTTCATCTTCTCCTTGTTACCTTTCAGCTTGGATAATCAGTCTCTGCCTATGATTGCTCTTGATTAACAGTCGTTGTTGTGGCAACGACACAACTCATCCAGTTTCACCAACATATCTGTATCAGAGGGATATCGTGTAAATGGCAAAGGCTTTTGCACTTTCAAAAAAGTCGTCTGCAAATTTGAAATATTGTTTGCATTGGTGTTTTCGAGTATTTGTCATGTAACTTTTCCTCAACTCTCGCTGGCATTTGCATTTCTGACTGATTCTGTTCTGAAAATTGCCCCATCCTTGACTCAGAGTTTCATTGCTGACTGATGTTTGAATTCTGAATGTCAACATTCAGTCATAATATTTGTCTGATTAACAAAATGGAAGAGAAACAATCCTCATTATCATCTCAGCTAAGCATATTCCTTATATGACTTTGAAAGTAAGTGGTTAAATTTCGATATTCAATTGCTGGTTCACATTGCCTGTCGTGTATTTGAGAGGTATATTTGGAATTCTGTTCTATCTTAATGAAAATTATTGGTTAAATCGATGTCAATCCTAATTTCCAATTGTCCATTCTCCTCTAAAATCTATAGCTGTCCTGAAAAACTCTTCTTCGTAAAAGGAAGAAATGAAAAACCTGATTAAAATGCGAAATGAATTGAATTGAAACAAGAGTAATAAAAGTCGAATATCAATCCTAATGATCTATGGTGACAGTATGGAGCTGCAGCCTCCTTCCTGATGTCGTGTAATCATTCGCAAGAGGGTACCACGCCCAATGCATTATCCAAAAAAGTATCCTCAACTTAATCATGGCACATTGAGTCAGCTGAGCTGAGGACCCATAGCCCTCTAGTTTATTGCAGAAGTTAGATTTGATGAAGAAAGTTTCTCCGTATCTGAGTTTTTCCGTAGTGTAAAGTCAGACAGACACACACCTTGTTGACATTTCATGACTACTAGTATTCTTGGTCGTTATTCACGTGTAATTAGGCTGTGTATATTGTCTTTCAGGTCCCCATCGGCATCGACTTCATCAGGTCAAAAACCGTTGACCAAATGCCAGATATTCTGACAATGTTTGGGATGATTTCGGAGATTGCTTGTTATCTTGTGTTTTTCTTCTTTTAGAACGGAGCTGATGTTGACGGAATTCAAGCGAGACAACGCCGCAACAGAACTGGACGAGATTCAAGTTGATATAACCAAGAGGAAGAAACGTCTACGTGAACTGGATGAACAAATAAAAGATNGAAGCTAAAATTTAACAATAATGAGAATAAAAAGCAGATAACGTTTATCTTTCTTCACCAGTAATGTACTTTGCTGGATTTTCTATTGGTGTCGTTAAATGGGATTAATTTTTTTCTGCTGGTCTATATTATATGCAAATAGAAGTATCATTTGAAGAGCAATTTGTGGCTTGTCGCTATAGGCTTGGAGGGAACACAGAATGAAGCTCTTTAAGCGATATGCCATTCAGAAAAATTGGCAAATCTGTAGTCCCACCAGAATTTTTAAATATGATTCATATGCTGATGTTTCCATTACCTTAATGACTTTTGTGATAACAAATATTCTATCGTGAATAGAACTGGAACTGTAATATTGACAATGTAAGTCAGCTATTTGCTTGTCATGACGATTATTACCTACAATTTAGCCCCTGGTAGAAATTCAAAGTCTCCCTAGACGTTGACATCCAGGTATGGGCTGTGAGCGAGTCACACGAAAAAATTGGCAGCTTCAGATTTCCGTTGTAGGGAGAAAATGTTCTTTGGTTCTCAAATTTCTGTGACTGATGGTTAACCCAAAATCAACTCTTGTATTTGATAGTTGGTTCTCTGACATTTGGATCACTTAGTTTTGATTTGACATAAGGGCAAAGGTGCTGTTTGGTAAAAGTACAATGTAACATAAAATGCTGTTCTAAGTCCTTTCTATTTCTCCTTTGGTCGCTGGAGAAGTCTTCGAGAATGTTCTGAATGAAAGATGCTGACAGTGCAAGTATTGTAATGGTGCTATAAATAGTAACCAATTGCAAGGAAGCAAGCAGAACATCCACCTCTTGTCACAAGCAGAGAAACAACGACTCAAGGAAAAACCTACTAAGCTGAGTAACGGGTAGAAGAGTTCTACCACCTGACCTTTTAGGATTCTTAATCACCAATACCAGTGCCTGCAATTACTGTCAAGTCTCATGGAAACAGGATGTCGCCTTACAAACTTCTTCGATAGATCAGCTGGATTCCTCCTGATTTGCATAAGCTGACATTTTGTTCCATGTTTAGTGACTGCCTTTCCTAGTTCTCATGATTAGTGCTATCGGTAATCCGCATGGAAAGATTCATCAAA
>NMRB01000056.1:594307-610297 GCA_002633025.1 Notospermus geniculatus
CCCGTTACTCAGGTGACAAGGGATGGCCATTAAAAGCCCGACACCAGCAATGTGTTATTTTGTAGCCAAAGGCAAGACGTCAAAGTACCTACTAGTAATGGACAAAAAATGTAGGGATGGTAAACCCATTATCTTTAATGTTGTTACCTGATTACCTAGACAAATATGGTTAGCTGTTTCCTTGGGCTCTGATAGCCGTTGTCGTTGTTAGCATGTCACGTCGTTGACTTTTTCCCAGGCTGTGATGTGAGCCTGTTATCTCAGATTTCCTGGCAATGTGACTTCTTTTCATTCCCTTGTACCTGCAGTCATCTGAGAACAATAATTTGTTGCACGATATGGTATTAGATTAAAAATGATCTTCTTTGCACCCTGCGGAAGTCAATGTCCGCACACGCAATCGTAGCCTTCCTACCTGCTGCTTAAGTTGCAGTATGACGCAAATACACCAGAGGAAACAATCACCACAGCGTTGTAAACATGAGCCTTTTTCTCCGGACATGTCATTGCAGACTGGTAGTTTGTATCAAATCGTGACGCACAGCTTCCAAGAGAATACCAATCTGCTCAGGTTTTGAGTAATCTCTCGTACTCCAGTTTCATTCAGATTTAGCAGCCTATGCTCTTTTCTCTATCTACGTAGGAGAGTGAAAAATTTGAAAGACATTTGATGGAATGTTCTTTGGAATGACAAAACAAACAACTTTTCTTGAAATTATTTCCCTATAGAACTCAATTTGGAGAAAACTGAAACAAAAGATGTCGTCTACTCAAACTTGCTGCGTAGGAATCATCTCGATTCCCCATGAGCATTTTCTTTCTTGCCAACGTGCGATTTTTGAAGTCTTCAGATTACTGTTGAAATTCTCCAGTGAAAAAAGTCTTCACTGTGCTTACAAACGGTGCCATCCTCGTGAGCCAAACCCAATGGGAGTTTGCATTCTGTTAAAGTGTCTCTATGTTTTATTGCAGTGCAAGCGTATGATGGCTGAACGTGACGTCCTGCAGTCCGAAGTCAGCAACAAGGATGCTCTTCAGATGGAACGAGATGAACTCCAGAAGACACTCCTCGCGACCAAGGAGGATCTGTACAACGAGCAGAAGAAATACAGGATCAGATTAGATGCAACTGAAGAGGTGAGTCAGAATGGCATAGTGGAAACATCAGTGCTTGTCACCACTGAGGTTCCAGGTTTGATCCCGTAGATCTATTCTTCAGGTGAGAGAGAGGGTGACTTATTGCAAGTTTTCTCGCACAAGTTGGCTCAGGTGTGGATCCAAGGGGGTAAATCTGTAAAATTGACCGTGAAATTCTGGAATTCGGAGCAAATCATTGAAATTCACCGCAGATTTCAATGTTTAGTAGCACAGAGTGCCCCTCTTTTCCCAAATCCTGGATCTGCCCCTGTGGCTTTCGATGGGAAACTCAGCCATTTGTCTTAGCCAAAGTCCTATAGAAACCAACAATGGTGGATCACCCTTTGAGAGGGAACTCGCAATAGAAAACTCACACGGAGGAGAGCCTTTACAAAAGGGTTAAACAAAAGCCCAGTTTCTTCGATACACGTCGTCTGCACGCTTTCATCACTGATCAATTTCTCTGAAGAAGTTGTTGACATTTTTGCGACAACTCCTTTACAACACCTGTTGTGATCTTAATAATGATCGCATTACTCTTTTTGCAGAGATTATCGCGCAGTATCGTTTTGCAAACAGTAGACTGATCTCCTCTTATTTTCTTGGTTGTCAGAAACTGGATACGGCGATGAAAAGACTTGATGAAGTGACGACGGAGCGCGGTGAATTATCGCAAAAGCTGAGTGAACTCGAGGAGAAGTATGCTAAAGACATGCGAGAAAGAGAGGACATGATACAGGTAAGATGATACTGCTTCTCAACTCTTTTCTAAACACTCTCATTTATCTGTTCATCGTTCCATTCAGACGTCGTTTTTATCGCATATCGCGTGACATTCAGTGTCCTTTGTTTCAAGTTTCGGATATCGAAATCTCCCGCTGCAGTCGAAGCATGAATTTTAGCTGTATTATGTGTTACTGGATTTACATATGCATAAAAATATAGCTCTATAATATGTTACAGGATTTACATGTACATAAATTGGCATTTAACATTGTCAAGCTGAAACCAGTGTACTGTACGCATTACAAAACCAATCATGGGATGTCAGAGTGGCATAGTGGAAACATCAATGACTGTCACTGCTGAGGTTCTAGGTTCAAACCCCATTTGGAGCCATTCGTCCTGTGATAGAGAGCATGACTTTCTTTCACAGCACAGGTTTTCTCCAGGCACTCCAGTTTCCTCCTACTGTTCATATTTTACACAGCCAGTAATGCCATATTCGGTGCTCAGCTCTCAACTCATCAATCTAAGCATAGTCTACACGATACATTAGACATCCAACATCATACAACAACAGTGTTTGGCTTTGTTGGAAGACATGTGTTGTATCGTCTGGACAGGCTCATTCAACAGTCTCCAACAGCAACCAACCTGTTGGATGATGAATAAACATGCTTATTCTTTTTCAACAACACCCAACATGAGTGTGTGATGTTGGATAGTGTGGATGGCCTCATTCAACAAGATCAAACTTGGACCAACATCACAGTTGGATGTTGTTGTATACCTGAAGTTGTATCGTGTAGATTCTGCTTAACGAATATGCAAAAATCTGTTGTTGTAATGAAGAGAGTAGCTCATTTTCCTTCCCGATACTGGTTGTTGCTTGCAGCCATGACACAGGAGGCTGGGATGATCATTAGACAATGACTGGAAGGCCAATTACTGTTACTCATCGGGGCTGATCATTGATTGGCAAATTACTGCCCTGGAGCTCCTTACAGACACACGATACCAAATCCAGCGACTCTAAACACGCTCATCACTACTGGAACATTGTTTGGAAATTCAAGATCTGTCCATTTGCAGGATCAACTTATACTGTAGACTGTCAGTACAGCCCAATGGAAACATTGGTGCCTGCCACCTCAGAGGTTCTGGGTTCAATCTCAGGCCATGATCCAACCTTCATGTAATAGAGAGAACGACTCTCTTAGGGCGTTTTCGAATCCTCGTTCTTGACCGCACTCTTGCTGACCCAGTTCATGTAGTTGCTGCCTCAACTCGAGAACGGCAGTCTCGAACGCCGAGAACGCAACCCGTGTCGGGTCAAGAACGTATTCTTCTCACTCCCCACTCAGCGGAGGGTTGAGGAGAACACTGTTCTTGACCCGACACGGGTTGCGTTCTCGGCGTTCGAGACTGCCGTTCTCGAGTTGAGGCAGCAACTACATGAACTGGGTCAGCACGAGTGTGGTCAAGAACGAGGATTCGAAAACGCCCTTAGAGACAGTGCTGAACATTGCTTTGACTACTCCTTCTAAGTGTAGGCACTTCATATTACATGCAGTTATTAAGTTATGTTGCCAAATACTGGCGAGGCATAATCTTGTGGTTTATGTCCAGAAAATCCTCTTTAAAATGCAAAAACCTAGAGCTTAGTACGAAATACCTATCGGCCAATGTTTGTCCCTTGTTTAGGCCTACCACAGGTTCTCTATAGAATCAAAAAATGCTGGTTGTGTCAGTATTGGATTGACTTCTGTGTTAAAAAGGTGACATTTTCAAATCTGTTGTGGCTGGTCTTTGTAAGTATGAGAAATTCACTGATAGTGCAAAAGTTTTAGCATAACCTATCCTCTGAGAGTTCCTGTGTGTATGTAATGTCAGGGGTCTCGCAAACCCTTGATATTGACTCCCTGTTCTTCCCAAGTCCTGTCACTTCCTCACCTCACACTTTGTGATTTTCTTTGGCATGGCGCGAGTGTCAAAGTTAGGACTCCTCGGATGTGCCACGGAGGTAAAGAGCTTTAAAAATGAGAGCCGTGGGCACTAAAAGGAAGAAGCCTTTTTCTTTTACATTCTGTCACGCTGGAATATAGATTGACACATCTTTATCAGGAAGGAATACAACAGAAATAGAACCCATCTTTTTCTTCGTGAATAGCCATAGGGAAGGGATGACATTTGGATGCTGCCATCTACACATCTGGTTCTGAGTTTTTAAAAATTTGAATGCATTTAGATGCCTTACATCATGTGTGCCTAAGTATTTTCAAAAGTGATGTAAGATCTCTTCAAGATGTTTGCGATGTCTTTTCAAAGTGGTGGATTTTTCTCTTTAAATTTGTAATGTTGCTTAGAAGTATTCAGCATTTCCCATTACGTTTGATACAAAAACAAGAAATTGTAAAGTGCTTCACCCAGTGTTGAAGTAAATGTGATGGAATCCAAATAAGGAAATATCATAGTGCATACGAGCACATTATGTGAATTATTAATTGTTGCTTGATGGAAGTCATAATCTCTTACCTGTATGTGGATCGAGCCTGCGTATGACAGAGAATCGAACTCCAGCCTCTCGGGTGACAGGGATTGGATGTCTCGCTGTGCCGATCTGACAACCAGTGGTGCAGTGAAAATGTTGGCGTCAAGCACCTCTGAGGTCCTGGGTTTGATCCCTGGTCATGTGCATTCTTTACGTGATAGAGCGGGTGACTCTCTTTGACAGCACAGGTCTTGGGCACTCCGGTTTCATCCTGCTGTACTTAAATTCGCAGAATGTCAATAGAATTGATAATGCTCTCAGCTCACAATTCAGTATTTCTTTGAATAGCCGAGGCAGCAATGAGAGTTGACTGCCTGAAAAACTGATCTATAACCTGAACCCTCTTTCTCTCTTCAGGAGAAGAATGATGATTTTGAAGTGATGAAGACCAAGTTACAGAATGAGCTCCAGGATCTTCACCAGCAGACGATAGAGGAGACGAGCCAGTTAAGACAAGAACTTGATGAGGCAAATAATAAAGTGGCCATTTTGAAACAAGAAGTGGAACACAAGGATGAGCTTAATCTTCAGTTAACGTAAGTGATCGAAACATGCTTCACAAAATCTTCATTTGAAGAACATTTTAATGTAGAATGGAACCTTTCTATTGAGGACACTTTTCGGACTGCCTGTTGCTGTCCTCAATTAAGAGGTGTCCTCAATATAGAGGTTGAAATGAACAGATATGAATGATTCGGGACTGAGCTCTCTGCGGTCTTTGATGGAGAGGTGTCCTTCTGGCAGAGGGGTTCGTTAAAGGAGGTTCTACTCTACTTAACATTTAACTTCATGATTTTATATTGGCTAAAAAAAGAAAGCAAGGAAGTTGACCTGAAAAAGAATTTTTGCAAAAATACACAACAAACTATTTCAGTTGTCTGCCCAATTCAAAATATTTACTTTAATGCATGCAATCGCACATCTTTCCAATATTTCACTACAGTATCAATAAGCATTTAAGACATGCAAATAACTACAGATGGACTGAATTATATCTGTGTTTTCTCAAAACTCTTCGTTACAGTTTCGAGGATGTTTTGAACATAACCAAGGTCATACGGTAGGGGTCAAATTTGAAACACCCCATAATGGAAACATCATTCACGACTATAATGAGATCTGCTAAAACAGATATACTTCGGTCAAGTTCCTTTCTGTCTTTAATTCATCCACCATGTGTGGGGTGGGGGTCATGGGGTGGTCCGTAACCAGCAGCATCCTGATCGATGTTGCCGTAATTCTGGATATGGCCTTGTTATAAATCCTTGTAGTTTGGTTCAGGACATCCTTCTGTATAAACAGTAATAAAGTGGGAATAGATCAATTCTCATCATTGGCGCCGTAACTTTACACACGTCATGTTGGTTTTAACTCTCATCAGCTCGTCAAATTAAGAATTTGCCGTCTGCAATCATATTTTCATCATTTCAAAACTGGTTTCTTGGCACATCATCGTGCCGTTCCTGTCGATGTTTACAAATTGACACTCTTTACTGAAATTTCAATTGTCTGTATTCCATTGTCACTACACGGCCTGAAAAGTGCAGTCAGCCAACTTTGCAGCAATGCTACCACCTGGTGGCATTGATGTGAACTGACATTAGTCGGCAATGATGATCAAGACCCAAGAGTCAATATTTACAGGGGTTGGTCAAGGGTTGACTGACTGCATGCCAATCGTTAAATTAACAAAGCACATTTCTTATTAATGATAACATCAAGGTATTTTTCTCCTAGTACGACCAATAAACGTAAATAATCATGTTATTGATCAGTGGTCCAGTTTATCGGAATGGGGTGTCGAGTTTCATACGACTTCATGGAAAATTTATGCATTTTCCCGAGCCATTGAGTCCGTTTGTGGGTTTGATTGCTGTCAATTATTCATGGAGATCTGATTTCAGATTCGAGGTATGGGTAAGAAATTTATGAAATCTGATCTGTATTTTGTGTGTATTTCTTTACAAAATGACTCACCCTGTTGTTTCCTGATAAACTCGAGGTTTGATCACAGAAATGCGAGTTTTCTATCACTTTACTGTGACCATGACTGGTTAATTTGTAAGTGTTGCTGTTAGCTCATCTGGAAGAACTCCTTTGGTGATGCTTGTCCATCGTCATCCATTAGACCTATTTGGAAATGTCCCCGAATTGCCACCAATTGCTCTACTGCAGGGGCGATCCAGGATTTGGGAAAAGAGGGGGCACCCTGTGCCAGGAACATTGAAATTTGTGCACAATTCCAGAATTTCACGGTGCGACCCCATCTGGATCCGGCCTGAGCTGGAAGGGCTCTACCCCTGATTTGACAAAAGTTTGCAGAAATCGACAAGATTCTTCCTGTTCGTGTTTCATCCTTATTCATGTGAGGCAGTCGAGTTCATACTCAGGCAGTTTGCCTTCTTAATCAGCATGTTTGCATTTCATATTTCGGTGTTTCAGGTCAGAATGAAGATCAGGGAAATATACTCTGCAATATTCATGTTCATATTAAAGCTTGAAATCGATTCAGCAAAAATCAATAAAATACTGAATGTCAAATGGGACGACAAACAGCATGACACGAAAGTCAAATTATGGCAGGCTGTCGTCGTTTGTGGAACTACAAGGACATTTGATTGACTTTCAACAGCGCATGCCAGTTCTTGTTGGGAAACTGAAACGCGAGAGTAAGAATGATTTGATGTCGAGTTTCCAAACGTAGCGTACTATTATCCTGTTCACGATGGCCCTACGGATCTGCGTAATCGTTCAATTTCTCCATTTGATCCAAAATAGTGCAAAAAGATGATATAAAAATGTGAACAAGCTGAAACAAGTGTTCCATTTCATTGAAAATTCTGATGAAAAAACTGAGGTGTTTTGGATTTAGTAAGAGAATATGAGAAATTGGTTGCCATGAATGATGTGAAACCTTAGAATCTTAGGGACCCCTGATGTTAAATCCCGAATTTCACCCCAGGGCAGCTGTCATGTTTGCAGATATTGGGAATTTGTGAACTGTAATCGCAGCTATTCAGGCGAGCGTCGCTATGAAATTTTAATCCATGTTTGGAACTTGTCCTATTCAAAGCATTATTTTTCAAAATTACACATTTTGAGATGTCTTTATATCTATGGTTTGGTTCTCAAATTGAGAGGCACCTTAATTTCTGGAAAGTAGAAAATGATGAGGTCTTGACCATTAATTACTACACCACTTCAAAGAACATCCCATGTGGTATATGAATTCAGCAGTCACCTTTTTACTGAACCACCCTGTAGAATCTGTAGAATTCTCTGGCGATCAAATAGTTTTATGTAGGCTTGCTTGCCTAGGCCCTGGGGTTGCCAACGAATGAATTGTGCATATAAATGTAGTGGATTAGATTAATTGTAAACGGGTCATTTATTTTTGGCAGCTTTCATGCGGGGAATAGGCAGATGACTGTAGGAAATAGGTAAACGTGCAGAGATCTTGTTGTGTTCAGGTTTACAAAACATTCGTGTCGATAAAAACTGGTTGAAAAACATTTGGAATTCTTTTCCCCGATTTTCTAGTCTGTTATGTGACAGGACTTTGGATTTGTTAGAGAGTAATTTGAGTAATATCACCCACTCATTCATAGTGTGATAATCACTTAAGATTGATGACCTGGTATAAATATATGAAATTCCATATGAACCAGTGATCTCTGGATTCCAGCCCCGTTTATTGGTCTTTTATCGAGTGCGGATATTGACGTTTGCCAGTATGAAACCGCCAGTTGATTTGAACAGGAGAGATCGAGTACGGAATAGATATGGAGTAGGCAATCCTATGAGAGGGTTTTATAACACAAAACGTGGCATAGATATGGAGCAGTTTCGACGCAAATGGCTGAAACATGATTGGATGGAGGATAATGATTACATCGTGGATGTTATGCATAATTTATGGAAGGACGTTAACGCAGCTTTGGTAGGTTTGACAAGTGATGATAGTTTATACCAGCAATGGTTTCCTCTGATGACCTTTTGCCATGATTTCTTGATATTGTCATCTTGGTGTTTGTATCATGTTTGTTATTATGGTTTCCGATCTCAAGATCGGAAACCATATAGTGTTTGGTCGTGGTGTCTGTCTGTGTGTGTGTCTGTCTGTCTGTTCAGTCTGTCACACCTGTAACTTTGTTCCTGCAAGAGCTACAGACCTGGAAAAGTGACCTACCCCCAGGTTTCATGACCTGAGCTACAAGATGGAATGAAAATTTCCAGTCTCCGATACCTGGTTCATGGTGAAATTGACATATCAAAAGTTGAGATTTTGTCTGTCACACTTTTGTTTCTTGAATAACTTGTCTCCGACGCCAGGTAGAGCACTAGCAACAAGTTCCTTCCCTATGTTTATGGCCCTTGGCAAGATACTGGCATCAACAAATTTATTCTCCAGTGTCAGCATCATAATGATATTGATATATCAAATTTGATATTTTGACATATCGGGAGATCTGCCACAGTAAGTGACTTGAAACTGGTATCACAACATCATTGCTCATCCACGGATGTTATTGCAACTGAAATTTTCAGTTGGCACCTGCTCGGTCGCATGATATTTGCTGATATCGTGATGAGATTTGATATTCAAATTTGATAACATGGCATAAGTCAGAATCTGGTGATGGTAGAGACCTAAAACCTTCACCTACACCTAGGTTATCAAGGATGAGCTTTCAGATTACGCAATGACCTTGAAGGTCAGAGGTCAAGGTCAAGGTCAAACAGTTCTTAAGTGCAAATCTCCTCGGAATTTAAGGGGAAAACTAATTAGAAGCCTGCATTAACCATCCCCTATTTGTTAAATCATGGATCCCTGTTCCAGTTACGCAATACTTCTCAAGGTCAGAGGTCAAGGTCACAGATAACTACCTCTAGAGTAGTAAACTTATCATCGGAAACCATAGACATCGCTCCGATGTCCTTTTCTTGTTTGCTGTATAATTCTCTTCCTCAAGTCATTTTCCACTTTTCATTGGCTTCAGTTTTGTCTTCAAGTCATTTTCCACTTTTCATTGGCTTCACTTTCATCTTCAAATCATTTTCCACTTTTCATTGGCTTCAGTTTTGTCTTCAAATCATTTTCCACTTTTTCCATTGGCTTCAGTCTTATCTTTAAGTCGTTTTTCACTTCCCTCCATTGTCTTCAATTTCGTCTTGAGTCATTTTCCACATCACATTGACTTCAGTTTTGGCTGCTGTTAGAACTCTCTGTATACGTTATGTGATTTCAGGTCAATCAGACAGAATGGTCTGATCGGAAGTCATTAAACAACCGTGATCGATTGGTTCCTGTCTTTGCTGCCTACACACCCGTGGCATGAGAGGGGACGTTGGAGCACTGTTGGTTGTGTAGGCAACGAAGACGAGGACCAGTCCACATGATGTTCCAAATACTGATATTTTCCCAGAACTTCAAGCACCTCCATGACAGCATGATTTATTCGTTTCAACAGGGGTATTATATTTGAATAAGTACTAACTGGACTTAGAACAATATTATTTGACAAAATCCCCCACGCAGTGGGACAACCTGCCATGGGCCAGGGGTATTTGGGGAAGCAAGTCAGATCAGATATCCCAGTGTGCACTCATTTTGGCTTGAAATTTCTGCTTCAGTTGACTTAGTTACCGGGTAATTAAAGTTATTTCCATATTTTTGTGAGCGAGTAAGGCTGTATTGATCTGCTCTTTTGTTTGATGTAAGATCAATACACTACATTGTAAGCCATCTATATACAGCTAAGCCTTAGATAAATGACATGTATTATTCAAGAACAGGCCTAGGTATGCGGTAATCGCATAATATGCTAAACTATAATGGATTTGGCATTTTAATGGGTATCTACAGTTAACCCGTTTTGACATGAAATAAGCGTTTGTTCTGAAGCGATAGTCCTTCTCCTCGATTACTGGTCCCCCTTTATTGCTGGTCCTCCTCGACTACTGGTCCTCGTCCTCGATTGATCCTCCTCCTCAGTTCTTCATCCTCCTCCTCAATTATTGGTCCTCTTAGATTGTTGGTCCTCCTCCTTGATTGTTGGTCCTCCTCCTCAATTGTTGGTCCTCCCTCCTCGATTGGTGGTCCTCTTCCTCGATTGCTGGTCCTCCTCCTCGGTTATTGGTCCTCCTCCTTGATTATTGGTCCATCTTGACTATCAAGGTTTTTGACATTGCTCCGCCCTATGCTTGAACAAACAGTCTTCTGGCATAGCCAATACACGTGGAGTTCCAGGATGTTATTGGTCCTCCTCCTCAATTATTGGTCTGCTGTGGCTGTGGATGAAGAAGACAGGAGTGGTAATGATATTGCTGGATGGTGAATAAAGCAATTATCAAAAGAAGTACGTTCGGTTTTCGAATATGAGGAGCCACTTTGAAAAAATGTTGTCACCTTTAACAATTCTTCACCTCAACAATGGATTGTTGTTTTTGCAAATCATGTCCTGGGACCTGCAATAGGCCTATGTTGACTAATGGAATGTCGTCTTTCTTCACTCTTTCTTGTCTAAGTGGTATGTAAATATAAAATGTCTTCTTTTCCTCCAAAATGGATCTGTTCCAAGTGGTGATCATCAGCGTGGATCTCCATGTAGGAAACATGCCAAGATATTATTCAGTCTTATTCTTTGTACAAGGTGCCATGCAGTCTTAGATGTCTTATAGTTGTAGGAAGATAAGCTATTTGCTATAAAGCCGAGGAGTTTTTATATTCGAAACGTTTTTATATTGGCCCGAGTATAGGTCACCAGTCAATGAAAATAAGATTCTCAGTGAAGCTATTCCTTTCAAGCTATGGACTCAGAAAGACATGAAGAATGACACGTATAAAATCTCATTGAATTGGCACGCTATCCCCATAAAATTTATTCACAAGTTTTAAAAATTCTCACCTTATTAGCAGACTAGTTTGCTTTCAATTTATTCTT
Organism: Notospermus geniculatus; assembly: GCA_002633025.1. Lineage (NCBI taxonomy): Eukaryota > Metazoa > Nemertea > Pilidiophora > Heteronemertea > Lineidae > Notospermus > Notospermus geniculatus. The sequence goes on from NMRB01000056.1 coordinate 605,663, forward strand.
GATTGGCCTCTGAGCTCACATTTACTGATAATGGATGGTTTGATAGCCTCTGCCATTCAAAAATACCTTCATTTCACTCCATTGGTCACACTGGTTAATAAACCATCTCTTTTAGAAAGTGGGTACTTTTCTCAAAGGTTAGCGGTCCAAATGCTCATCGTGAAATGAACACAAAAGGTCACTGTTTCAAGTTGCATCTGGAGACGTTCTGGGACCAAATAAGTCGTGTAAACTGATGAAATCGAGTCCAGATGATGCGACATTGTCTGATGACAGACAACATCGCCGAACTGGTTTCCACTCTTTAGTCATCTTGTCAATCTACACATGTGAATGGTCGGCAACAAGAGTTCAAAGTTCATCAAAGCTAACTTCAACGACAACTGCTTGAAGGCTGGTTTACACTTCTGTTGTGTGGCATCACGATGTGCCGATCAACATTGCTCGATGACATTCGCTGACAGCAAAGTTATGCCACTCGATCGAAGGGTAAATCCACCTTTACAGTTACAGAAAAATACTTGGAAAAACAGTAGCACAAAAGGCAACTGTGACATAACGACTGCTGATTGTTGCGATCTCTTGTATCCTTGTAGGAGCTTGAAGACCAGCGACAGCAGAATCGTCACCTCTACAAGGACAAGCTCGATTCACTGAACCGAGCAAAGGAGATGGCGAGAGAGGAACGAGAAAATGAGGTTGAGAGAGTCAGGTCAAAACTAAATGAGGTATGTAGTAGAAGTTGATCAGTTGATTCTCTGGGAAAGTTGTTGCCCATAAAGAGCCAACTTGTGCGAGAAAACTCTAAAAAGTTGTGCCATTAGGGAAGGTACCATCGGCTTATGTTCGTCATATTCCAATTTCCAGGAAAATGTAAAAGAGATCGCTCGTCTCCGAGAGACAATCGCCCGCAAAGATGAAGAAATTGCTCAGCTGAGGGCAGACGTAGATGATTTCCTCTCACGGGAGCGTGATACCCAGTCGTCATCAGATCGGCAGGAGAAGACGGTCATCCATGAAATCAACGAGGACTGTAGGAAGACGGCGGTTATCCTTGGTGTGACGCCACGGAAGATCCAGGGTCCGAGTAGCAAGAGGGATCCCTCACCTTCAAGGAGTTCCATCACAGCTGCTCTTGTAAGTTGAACAATCATCTTTCATCTGCTGAGAACCTGGACTGGGCATTCCTGAAGGAAGACTTGGGCTGTAAAGAGGTTCTCGAAGAAGCTAGTCTGACATATTGGCACCATATAATATAGTGAAGACAAAGCGTGTACTGCTCCACGTTATCTTCGTGCATTTCTTAGTAAAAGACAATCCAAAGGTGTACCCGGTACTCTCAGTAAGTTTTGTGTACAAGTCGCATGCAATAAGTTTTAAACTAGGAGAGAACATTGGGCTTTCACTGGTTCCAATCCCAGCATACATGTAGCTGTCTGAGGTACCTAGCCACCCTCCCCTGCTTCTCTCACTTGTTTGAGGGCAACTAATCTCCTGCATGTTAAATCAGTTCATTCATTATCTTACTTCACTTATCATCTACCGGTAGGCCAACTTGCGAGCTTGCAATGACCAGCTAAGGAACTACGTACAAGAAGTAAAACAAGACTTAGAGGGACAGCGGAATGTGATGCTGAAACTTCAGAAAGAGAAAGCGGATTCTCTGGACACTCTTCGCGACAGGATGAGTTTGGAGAAGAGCAGGGAATTGGAGATGCTCAGAGAGAGGCTTATCAAGGTCAGTCCAAAAGAGTGAAATATTTTCTCGCATGTCCTCGCATGGCAAGATTCTTAATTTACAGTGTTAGCTCATTGCTGCAAATAGGCACAGGTTTTCACTGAGAAGTTACTTGTGGAGCTTTTGCCAGATCAAGAAGAGGTATACCCCTGGAAAGGTGTTTGATGTGGCAACTGAGATAAGCTCTTGCCTGGTAAATAAAAGGCATTCTACCATAAGGGACATTCTATGTGCTGTGCGAGGTAGAGTTGGGTAGAAAGACAGGGTTATTGATCTTGTAATCTTCATTAACTGTCTCATTTCATGACCAGGAACATCTTGATGAGGTAACACAGCTCCAGCGTACAGCCAACACTGACAAGGGGCTGAGGACAGCCTTAATCGAAAAAGACAATGAATTGAAGGAAATCCAACGTAACATGAACACGTGGAAGGAAGACGTGGCAGAAAAGTTTGCCAAGAAATTTGAGGACGAGCTCAGGAGAGAGTTGGAAAAGTAAGTTTCAAGTCTGTTTGCCTTAGATTGGTACTTCCCTGCACTGGTGGGGGATTTTAATGCATCACTCTTCCCACCGCTTGGAATTCCTGTTCACTTTACGTGAACCAAAAGTTAATGGCTTACTGAATCAGGGTCTCAGACGTGGAAAGTTGGAGACAAACCGACTGCCAATTTCAACTGGAAAATCCCATGTAGATACATGTACTGCTGCTATAATGACTGTTCACTTTTGCAGACGTATTCGGGATATCAAACGAGTAGGAAAAGAAAAGGATAAACTTAACCTGCACCAACAGAAGGAGATCGAACGATTAGAGAAAGAAGTCACACGATTAACTCAGGTACGTGATGTTTGAACTGATGGTCACCAACCCTACAATAGCAATGGATGCAAGTGGGAACTAATCCCCATCCAGACACTGCTTTCAACAACTGTACTGGCTGCTCGAGCCACGTCAAGATTTGAAAGCAATGCTAAAGAAGAGGACAGCTGAAGTTAGCACAGTTACGTAGCATTGTTTGTCGTGCACTCCACCCACTTGTGGCGGTACTGTAGTTATTGCACATCGGCGATGACCTTGGCCGAAGTTGGAGATCGCCCCTTAAGAGACCTGAGCAGTGCACTTACACAGTCATGGCATCATCTCCAACTACGGTACAGCCGGGGTGCTGCTAAATGGAGTGCCGCTGGGCAGTGCAAAATGTAGGACATTGTAGGCCTACATACATCACTAGAAATGACAAAGCCTGTTCTGTGTTCAGAAGTTCATCAATTCCCATTTCAGGCTAATATCTTACACTCATGCGCCACAGACTGTGACACGAACACGATCAAATTGTTACGCCACCTACAGAATAGAATCAAAGAACTACGCACTGAAAATACGAGTCTGAAGAGGTCTGCAATCTATAGCTCAACCCCTGATCTCACTGCCACATCAAACAACTCAGTAAGTTGGCATTTACGGTTCTTCTTCTAACGGATTAGAGATGGACTACATAGGTTCCTATCTCACTGGTAGGATTAAATTAAATCCTGGCGGTGAGTTCAGGAACCAGTAGAGATGGACGTAGCTGGTGAACAAAGAAATAGAGGTCTTCACTTGATGTCACATTTCCATGACGACACAATGCCGCCATGATGTGATAGTTTTGACGTCATCGCCGGCCATTTGGTGGCCAATATGGCCAATTCTTTGCGGCCACGTGATTGTTGTGACGTCAGTGAAGAAGCTCTGTAGAGCGGAGGGCACTGGCATTGACATAGTGTTCTGAAGCAGTGAGGTACCAGCAGGGATTGATCTGAGGGTCTCCAATTTCATAACCTGCATAACCATAGAGTTAAAGTGACATGTCCCACTGGTTAATGGTACGAATATCGATATGTAATCTCTGCTATCTTCTCACCAATTCCGAAGGTCTTTGCCATTTACATCTTTGTTATTTCACTTCCAGGGTTATTTAGATAATGCTAATGTTCTCAAAGACAGAGCAAAGCAAGCAGAATTACGTGCTGAACTAGCAGAAGAACGTGCTCATAGGAACGAGTCATTGTTAACTCAGAAAATGGCAGAAGTATCACGATTACAAGGTGCACTGACTCATCAAACCAAGGTATGTCATACTTGTGTGTGTTGCATGGTGGATAGGCCTACCACAAGCTGCGGCGGTAATTGCTTGAACTTTGTTCTTTATTATCTGTTTGTAATGCAATTTGGCAGTACCCTTGCAGCCAAAAGCAAATGGAGTAAAAACAAAGATGAACCAGATTACTGTAAAGCAGGAAAATTTCGCGTGCAGGAAATTTTCGCGAGAGTGTATGAGTCGCGAAAATTTCCTGTCGCGAATATAAATACATGCAAGTGATAAATATAGACCGTGAAAAAAAACTGAAAAAATGGCAGAGACTCGCGAAAATATCCTGCCGCGAATATGTCTATAATTCTGGATTCGCGAACATTTCCAGCCGCGAAATTATCTTGCTTTACAGTATGGGCAAAAGTCCAGTCTGTATCATTTCATCCTTTAGTGACATATTTGGTGTGTTGTGCATTTCATATTTCCCTTACACTTGATGTTATTTTCTTTCCAGGAACTGATGCAGTTGGAGCGAGCATATTCACAGTTATCACGCAGCGGCGCCCGTCCCTACTCCGCCGTGTGATGCAGTATTCAACGAACAAACAGAAGTTATAATCAGAGTTAACAAAGAGTGGTGGGATTATTCTAGAACAAAACATTATCAGCAAATGTTCAAATGATAGTTGTGGAGTCGATCACTTATTTTTCATGAACGAGCATTATGTTGGCTACGTGCTGCAAAGAATGTGCTATATGGCCTGGTTACGTAATAACTAATGCCTTTTCACAACTGATCGAAGGAAAGCACATCGGCTTT
>NMRB01000056.1:630928-649220 GCA_002633025.1 Notospermus geniculatus
AGCAATTAAACTGTGAGATAAGGTGGCTGGGGATGTAAAGTGATATCTGGATAGCAGGAATCCACATTCTTGGCGTTAGTCAATGGAGTATAATGGAAGCAGAACAAGAGCGGCTTTTTTTGTAGTGGAAGCGCAACTATAATATGGCTCAAATAATCCAGCAAATAAGGTTGAACGTCTTAACAGGCCAAGATTCGGCCAAAATAGTCCCACGGTCGGTCACGTGGGTTTGTTGATAAACAATATGGCTGCCTTGGACTTGTGTCCGAGGTGAAATGCGCCGTACAGTGGGGAGATCAGCAGTTCGCCTCAGGTCGTTCCGAATGGTTTTCGAAATGAAAATAATTGCACCATTGCGTCCATCTAGACAATACCTTGAACATAATTTAATAGAAAAATGTGCACACATTTACCTGCGGTGCACAATAGTGACGTCCTGGCGCGGGTATTTGTAAAATAAGAAACGAAACGAAACCAGAAACAAAGAAACGGAACAAGAAATGAAGCATTACATTTACATCACCATTGAGCAGCAGACCTAATATACCCCGATATTTCGCATTCTATCGGGGTACAGATAAGGAGGAAGTTACGTANTGTCACCAGCGGATGTTAAATTTGATGGTATATCAAATATGTGTTCGAATTTTTCAAATCGAGCAGAAAATAATGATTTTATGAGCCATTTTTCTCGTGGGCTTGAGGGCCAGATACACTAGTGGGCTTTTCCAATTACCTGTTCACCCCCGCTGCTGATTACCTATTTATAGTACTTTGTTTCCCATATCACCATCCAACAGATGGTGGGAGGGCAATAAACAGAACAGCCAGGTATGGCTAAAAATACAGCTCTGGTGTCTGGACACCTGGTGTTACGGGTCTTGGCATTTCTGGATCAAAATCACAACCGGCTTGTTCAGCTAATGAGAAAGGAAACAAGAAACGATGCCGCAGGGCACTTTCATGGTCTGTTGTCGAGTGTAAGGATCTGGCTGAACAATACAATCTCATATGAAAGTGGGATAATAAACAAGAAGTCAATCTCCAGAATTCACGAATTTTCGACCCCAACCGGGGTCTTTTTCAAGTGGAACTTTACAATCTGAAACTCTAGAAAAGACTGAGCTGAAACCCGAATGTAGAACTACATAACCTGTGTAGACAGGACAAACAAGCAATTTAAGGAAAGAATAGCGACCAAGCCCCACGGGTGGCCGCTGGACAATTAAGGAAACTGATATAACACGTAAGACATATGAAAGTGGGAACTGACATATGAAAGTGGGAATGCACAATACCCAGCTCCCTGTCCACGGCTGTTTCAGGCTTTTGAATCCTCCCGTCGAAATGGTTTCATAACCTCTTTAGGTTCTTGGCTATGCAGTAATATGTCTTACGTGTTTCCTTAGGTGTTAACATCGTTACAAGGCAATAAGAACGTTGCATCATTGCTTGCTCATTTGCATTTAAAATGACAAACTTTGTACACAAAGGAAATTGCATAGCTTTCTTTTGTATATCTGGGCGCACCGATATTAGAAGTATCAGAAATGAGAAACTTTATTTGATGGCCGCATGCTTTAGACAAAATATCAGTGCATACCTTCCTATCTTTCTATTTGCCAAATAATCATTTGTGAGGAAGCTGTTGTCCTCAGAAAAAGTTAAGTACAAATTTCACCATGTAAGAATCCTTGGAATGGAAAAAGAATGATACAGTATCCTAGCTGAATAAGAACCAATCCACAATATATTCATACAAACTCGATCACCTTTGTGAATTTTCTGTTTTTTGAGAGCCCATTTGTAGAGGAATTCAAGACCTGCGCCTTGTTCTTACATGTATATAAGTCTCAGAAAGTGACGCGGTATTACTCGAACATGGTTAGTAATTGACAGCAGGGTGATCAGTTATTTCGATGGAGGCCCAAACAGCTGTGTGTCACAAACCTGAGTATAGGCATCAAGGAGTTTCCTCTAGAATGTAGCATACAGTACAGCAGGAACGGTCAGAGGATAAACCCAAAATTAGTCAGTCGTCGCCATTGAGTTACCAGGTTTTATATGTTTCGTTTCTTGGTTTCTGGTTTCGCTTCTTTGTTTCTGGTTTCGTTTCGGCGTTCCTTGTTTAGTTTCGTTTCTTATTTTACAAATACCCGTCATGATGCCTATCGATCGGATAGGTGGTAGCAGCACTAAACATTAAAGCCCCACAGTATTGAATTTTACGATATTTTCAAAATGTTAGGAGAGAGCACAAAGAGGTCTCATAGCGTTGTGAAGGTCCCCCAAATGCTTGTCTGATACATACTTCAGAGAATCAAGGCCTAGTTTTCAGCACACATTAGAAAAAACGACAGGGAGAGCTCTAATGTATTTAGATGGAGCGCAGTACATTTTTCACTACGCTGACGTCGTGACGTCGTACACTGACGTCAAGAATCGCGGCGTTGATTTGTGCTTTTCAACTTCAAAAGAGTGGGGCTTTAAGCGCAGGCCTCCCTCGACACACTTATGGGCATGGTAGTGAAGGGGCAGAGAAGGACTCATTAAGAATACGTTGAGAGCTTCAACAGCAAGGCTGCCTCTGCAGTTATGATGCAGTTTCATTCCCGTTTTTCAGCCCCCAAACCTTTCGAATGTCCACGGAACACTTTCATGTGCCCAGGTTACCAGTTGTGTATTAATTCAACTCTTGTTTGCAACGGCAAGGACGACTGCCCGGACGGTGGTGATGAAGGGGGCAGATGCAGTAAGTCATCCCCCTAATTTTTCAGGGCGGGGGTGTGTTAACATCGCCTAACGTGCCTTTTAAGAGCTTTATTTTCAGGATCGTTCAGTTGCTTTTAGCCTTGTTGTATTTTCCAGTCGAGTGGACATTACTTTTGCAGCAGAGACAAGAACTAGATAGATAAGAGGGAATTTACAGCATTTCTTAACAAACTCTCGCAACAACGTTGTCTAATCTACCGCTTCTCCTCATTCACATGCTATTGTAGTAAAGTTTGGCTCGAAACATACTTCAAGCCACTAAAGGCGCCGCTCCACGTGACAGTTTTCTATTGAAAGTTTGCTGTCAGATAGTCAATTATTGCTGTCAGACAGCAATAATTGCTGTCACATAGTACTGTAATACAGCAGTTGTTGCTGTCTGAGAGCAATAATTGACTATCTGACAGCAAACTTTCGACAGACAACTGTCACGTGGAGCGGCGCCTTATGAATGGCGTGCTTCAGCAAGAGCATTCTCAGAGGCATCTGGTCTGCTCAAAGCCTAGTTCACACTTCGACGCACGACCATCGGCGTCCGACGCGCGATCACAATATGAACGCCGTCTTCGCCGAGTTGATTCATATTCAAACGTACTTCAGCGACGGCGACGCGTAATGAAATGACTGAAATAATTACTGGACGCCGACCAAATCGTGCGATGAGGTCGGCGTCGATCTAAAAATCGCGTGTTGGTCGCCGGCGATGGTCGTGCGCCGAAGTATGAACTTGGCTTTAAGCCCAGTTCATACTTCGACGCAATACCATTCTACGTCCAACGCGCGATCAAAATCTGGACGCCGACTTCGCGGAGTTCATTCATACTCCACCGTACCTCAGCGACGGAAACGCGTTAAGAAATGACACAAGTAATTACAGTCTCGCGATCGGACACCGACCTAATCGCGCGACGGGGTCGGCGTCGAAAGCGAGATCGTGCGATCGGTCACCGACGATGGTCGCGCGTCGAAGTATGAACTGGGCTTTACGAATGAGGATTGGTTTTGTATTTTGTTCTTTTCGTTCGTGTTTTCAGATGACCTGGAATGCGGGGAAAATAATGGTGGCTGCAGCCATATCTGTTCCATGACGCCGTTCGGAGCATCTTGTTCCTGTCCCACTGGAATGTCCCTCAATTTTTATAATCTTTGTGATGGTAAGGGTAACTTTGACTACTACTTGCCAAAATACGATGAATTAAATTGACATTGACTAGGGATGAAAATAAGTTTGCGTTGCAGTGGCCGGTGAGACATAAAAGAACGTCACTGGGAAAATTGCCCCAGGAAGAAAAGATCACATTGTTATATTCCAACCTCTGGCGATTGGTTTCTACGTATAGCCATGCATTTTAATCCGTCATGCAACAATAGAAGCGGACACCTTTAACCGGGAGACACTCTTTACTGTTACACTTCGGTCTGGTTTCAGACAAGATGTTTCATTGCTTTGCTCCATGGTACCTTCCTTACACAAGTTGTCTCTCTACGGGACGACAGGTTGCGATCATCTGTGTCCATATTCATATAAACTCTTGTCCGGCTTAGTTACTTCCTGAAGTGCCAAGTTTGTACAGGCCAATGGACACTCGCAACCAACAAAGGCAGCAACATAGGCCCAGATATTTTGCGATATTATCGGTCCTCATCTTTCCTGTACGCGCTTAAGTCACGAGTTGGATGGCAGGTACGCCTACAACAGAACTAGGGTCCTTCCAAGACACCAACTCTGAATCAGTTTTTTGCACTGATGGAGGCACAATCGGAATTGATGTGGGCCTACTGTACCTCCAATAATATTGCATCGCATGCATTGGAACTCGCTGGCTAAAGAGCAATTCAAAACAATTTTTTTCTTATTGAAGTATTTTCTTGAATCAGATGCCAATGAGTGTGAGGAAATCGGGGTGTGCAGTCAGGTGTGCCGGAATACACCGAGATCGTATAAATGTGAATGCGTGGACGGATACACCCTGGACTTCGGCACTAACAAGTGCATCGCACAGGGCAGTAAGTTGAGACTTATTTCATGAATAGACGAATCTCAAATTGAGATAAGCGACAAAGGTCTGCGCACTTCCGCGACATCTCAACCGTAACCTCAGTCTGAAACTGAATGTCGTGTCGCAGGCAACCCCACACAGCAGAGCCAATAGATCTATGGACGCCCGGAAGTAGCCAAGCTAGACATGCGAAGGATTTTTCCCACACAGTGACTTCGAATTCACTGTGTGGTATTTATAAAATAAAGCAAATGCTTTTACTTCAAGTTTTGTAATACATTCACATTGGACATTGCTCTGCAAATCTTAAGTAAAAGCATTTGCTAACTTTTATAAACACCAGTCCATAACATGGATTGCGTCGGTCACCGGCATTCAGTTCGAGGTTCTGGTTGAAATTTCGGCGGAAGTGCGCAGATCATGCTAATTCGAGTGTATGCATCACACCCCAGAGTAGCATAGTCTCAAAACACTTCACATTATTGCAACCGGCCTGAGTGAGTGACTTCCGCATCTTCATCGTGTCGACCATGACTTTGTCCTGTCTCACCATCGACGATTGCGTCACTCACAAAAGTCTAGTTTTCACACGTTTGTCCGAAATTAGGGAGTACAAAAAGAAAACAAAAATACGGGTGAATCCAACTTACCTCGACACGAGTCCATGTCATAAAAATTTCCTAAGTTCTAATACTACCGCAATATAGTAGGGTAGCATAATGGTAAATGGAACAGCTTGCATTATACCTAAGCTGTTCCATCTACCATTATGTACTAGAACTTACAACATTTTATGACCTGCGTCGAGGTAAGTTGAATTCTCCCGTATGTTATTACAACCCTAGTCTTAAGCTGCCCATACACGAACAATATTATTGCACAATATGAGGCTCACAATGGGCAATATTATTGTCAATATTTCTTCTAATTATCATGCTAGAAGCACACAACCACCCATTTGGGCCCCATATTGTGCAATAATATTGCGCCGTGTATGGGCGGCTTGAAGTCATGAAAAATCTTTCTGTGGAACTCGAGCAAAGATGTGATCAATTTCAAAATTTCAAAGTCAGAATCGGGCATCGCACGTTCTTTTCAATGAAGTTGAGGGCAGGGTGACGACTAGATCGAGAATGTAACCCATTGCCTTTATATTAATAATAATGGTGAGTTCTTATATAGCGCTTCATAGCGTATTACGCTCTCTAAGCGCGTAACACATTATTTCTAGTCCACTACATTGGTTTTCAGGCTTCACACATTATTACCCCAGCCTATGATTCAGAAACCTTTCTGTAGAAACCAAAGGGCAGCCACAATATAGCGCACACGATGGACATTTCAGGCCAGTTGAGAGTTACAGAGTGGCACGGCCGGGGATCGAACCCGCGACCTTCCGATCACGAGTCCACAGCCCTAACCATTATGCCACCGCGCTCCCCTTTCAGCGTAATGCTGCCGTACTGCCCTAACCATTGCTGTCCCTTATAAAGGGACCTTACTCTGCCATGATCACATACTTGGCGGTCCAAGCTAGGAATCCACTGCTGGTTTTCAACCTGATTCTACTTTGCGACTTGCTTTGCAACCTGATTCTGCTTTCCGATCGGATTCCCAATACGCTGCATTGCAACCGGAGATCGAACTTGCTTCGGCCTGCGTTGGAAAAGTAGACAGCACCGCAAGGTGGCAAATCTAATCCACTACCGCTCGATTTTATCCAACAAATTGAATACGACCGCAAGGAACTGATAACGGGCCGTGTCGAATTAGCGGAACCAGCGGAACCTGGTCTGCAGCCGATAGAACGAACACGTGACTCGTTCTTGCTTCGTTTAGCTGTTGACTGAAAGCAACACGCGACTCGCGTGTTGCTAAGCAACGCGCGGCTGCAGTCATGATGTGCGGATTGAGACCTACATGTAGGCCCCAGGCATGTTAGGTCTAGGTTACCGGTAGGCCTTCATGGCCTACACTGTTAGAAATTTTTGTGATATTTTTACAGAAATCGCCTGCAGCAGAGTTTCAGGAACTTCTGTAAATTTACATATGGTGTGATTTATGTGTTCCCGTATTAGTTGGGCTCAATTTGACGGTCCAGATTGATGCTTTCTGAGAACGTACGAAAATATAATTTGGTCAGCCTCCAGTCAAGACTCTGTTAGCATTTATTTAAGTCTGTAATTTTACAGATCACGTCCTGAAACTCTGCTGCAGGAATTTTCTGTAAAATCCTCTGTTTTTTCTAACAGTGTAGGCCGACCGTAGACCTAGTTTTTTCGGCGCCTAACAATTCGATTTCAAGAGTGCAGTTATTATTTAAAAACAGCATTATGTTTTTCCTTCAAGTACTGCTGGTTCCGCTGTTTCCGCTAATTCGACATGGCCCTGATAACGGTTGTCAACCTGAAATTGACCACATCTTTGCCAGTGGTGGAAATCACGTTTCTAGTCCACTACTTATCCTCGATCGGCGATCGAGTGCCCAGTTGCAAAGCAAGTGGCAAAATCAAACTCAGGTTGACAATCACGGTGGATTCCCCGCTTTAGGTTTGGCTTATAGGGAGAAGAATTACTCAGTTTATCATCCAAGAAGTCCCACGCACAGTTTTCATTGCAGATGTAACGTCCTACCTGTATGCCTTGACGGATATTACAGTCCTGAAGTCCGAAGCTCTCAATCTGAAATTCTCTGAAATGCCAGTCACCCCCATTGTTAATGGAAATGACATCGACTTTAATCAGTGAATTTATTACGCAGCTACGTTTAATAATAAGATCTCAGGTGCTCTCTTTAATGGGACTAATGTCACGACGGTAAGTCATAAGCTAAGGTTACACCTGTTGAAAATACCCGCGTTTTCCCAGACCCGTGTCAAACCCGTGTGTACGAGAATCCCGGCGAGAGGTCACACTACTACATTGTAGTTAGATAGCCCGGCGACAGTTGCGCTGCATACATTGACTCTTCGGTCTTTTCTGCATTGTCCACATTGTTGGAGGCGCAAAAACGACGTTGCTTAATGGCTGCGCCATCTGTAGCCGTGCGAAGAACTAACGTAAACACGGGGATTTCGAAAAGCACGGCGAGCTTGAAGCACGGCAGTTCATAGGTGTGACCGCAAAAAACCCGGGGATTTTATGTAGTGTAAGCATGCTATTGGTTGCGAACTACAAACAACTCATTTATTTGAGGCGTGATTGTGTCTTCTGGATATTTCCTTTCATCGATAAGAACTTGAAAATTTTCCCACATTTCTAGGCTGCTTGTAACATCTGACCTGCCCAATATGGCATTCGGTGTCCGTTGTGTGCTCCCCAACTGATTGAGTGACCAGGGCCCCACTGAGCAGTCTTCATCCAACTGAGCACTCACTACCCAATAATCACTCATCTCCCTGAGCACTCTCCATCTGTCCGATCAGGCATTCGCTGTCCGTTGTGTGCTCCCCAACTGATTGAGTGATCAGGGCCCCACTGAGCAGTCTTCATCCAACTGAGCACTCACTACCCAATAATCACTCATCTCCCTGAGCACTCTCCATCTGTTGGGCATTCTCCATCCAACTGAGTAACTTCCGGGGTTAATTCGCCCTACTGAGCACTCTTCATCCTACACTGAGCACTCTTCACCCCACTCAGCACTCTCTTCCCACTGAGCAATCCCCACCCCACTGAGAACCCTCCACCCCGCTCAGCACTCTTCATCCCACTGTGCACTCACCACCCACAGACCACTCTCCACCCCACTAAGCACTCTGCGTCCCACTGAGCAATCGCCATCCAACTGAGAACTATCCGTCCCACTGAGCACTCTTCACCCACTGGGGATTCATCACACTGACCACTCTCCATCCTACTGAGCACTCTTCATCTCACTGAGCAATCTCCATCCCTCTGAGAACTCTCCAAACCATTGAGTACTCTCTGCATCCCACTGGGCACTCATCAGCCTCTCTCCAACCAGTTGAGCGTCCTCTGCCTCGTCCTGAAAACGATTCTGAGTATGCAAGATACATGATGGGTCAGGTAAAGAAAAACGTTTCAAAAAATCTCTGCAACATACTCTATGTACTCAGTTATAAGATCCTTAGCCGGACAAAAAGGCAGTTCCAATACCGCATCCATGGGCGGACTTTAAAATGCCGCACAGAGTGGCAGGCCTTTCAATAAATGGGTTGGGATAAGTTTTCATTGTGCGCCCATTTCGTCACATTACGTGATTGTGGGCATTTCTCAGGACAAGCCCTAAAGACTCAGACCTGCAGACGTCATTGGTCGCCATCTCTCAATGTTACTCCATTGAGAGACTCAAGGTGAATACAGTTGCGCCACCAATTAGGCAGGTTGTCCATCATTTTCAGGAGGTACTTCGAAAGTGCCTTAATATGCTCGTTTGTATTTCTCATGATCTGACCAGCACCGTGACGTTGTGGTCTTTTTTCAAAGCTGGAAATCCCAGTTTTGTTTCAGGCAGTTCAGGTTTAGGTAAATCGAAGAAATGAGAAATCCGGGAGTGCCTCCGCCGTGGGTGGTATTAGAATGGGATATCTGCCGAACTAACACTAATAGATGTCTCTAGTAGTAATTAGGTAAGAATGAAGAGGGAGTATTGTCAAAACAATTTTTTGCCTCTAACTCCTTTATTATTTGATTAATCATACAACATGCAGCGAGAGATTATTTTCTGGTGGGGATGTAGCATTGGCCAACGGTGTGTCGCGTGAAAGAGTCGGCCAAGTCCGATTCTCCATTTTGCCACCAGGGGGCCAAAAGCTAAAACACAAAAACTGCGATTACGCCTTTAATACTCAACGGAATTTCACAAAATTTTTATGGCAGGCTCATCTAGCAAGGGTACATAATATACTGTGCGGCAATTACCTTCGCTAGGCATTATGGGCATGATGGGTAAACCCGGATAATGCCTTAGCCTTCAACTGCTGTGATGCGCCTGCACAAAAGTGCAGTGAATAAATTTAGGCCTTTTTCTGCCCAATGTGCCCATGAAATTCTTCAATTCCACTTGGCATGTATTGGAACTACGATCCTCCGCCGAGAAAGTAGGGACCTGGTGGCAGTGTCACTAGGTAGAAGACTGGAGGTGGCGCTGTGTGCAGTTTGACTGTGCGGGTTTTCAATTTAATTAATTTTTCAGCCTTGTAGGGGGCGCTTTGTAAACTACATAAGTTCCCTTCCTCTCTGTAACTTCTGAACGACTGAAAATTTTGGGTTGATATTTGGTGGGGGGATGTACCATGGGCGAACGGTGTGTCGCGTAAAAGAAATGGCAAAATCTGATTATCCACTTTGCCACCAGGAGGCGCAAAGCCGAAACACAAAAACTGTGCTTTTGCCTTTAATACTTAACGGAATTTCATCAAAGTTTTATGGTAGGCTCAGCTAGCAAGGGTATATAATATATCGTAGGATTTTAAAGTTTAATTGATTTTTCAGGCCTGTAGGGGGCACTTTGTAAAATCCACAAAAGTTCCCTTCCGCTCTGTAACTTCGGAACGACTGAAAATTTTGGGTTGGCATTTGGTGGAGGGATGTATTATGGGCCAACGGTGTGTCGCGTCAAAGAATCGACCAAATCTGATTTTCCACTTTGCCACCAGGGGCCAAAAAGCCGAATCACACAAACTGTGCTTGTGCCATTAATAGGGAGGTTTCGCAAGCGCCCGGTTAGGCCATACGACGACGTTTATCTATTGTTTGGGTATACCCACACAATAGATAAACGTCGTCGTAGAGCCTAACTGGGCGCTTGCGAAACCTCCCTATTACTGCCATTAATACGAAATCTTCAAAATACATGACCGTCGGACTTGCACCCGGGGCGACGGGGGACGTTCAATGCTGTGCTTGTGCCTATAGCATTTAACTGAGTACTACTATGGATACATCTGGTGGGATAGAATGTTGTGCAGGTACCCTATTGCTGTAATGTCCGGCTTGGGATCTTTTAGGTGAGTGCATACAGTGACGATGCAGTGTATGACTCATCGTGTATCTATTCCCACTTGCGCTGACTTTTGACCGTCTTTTAGTTGATGCTGAACGGAGCTGAATATATCGATGCGATAGCCGTGGACTGGGTGACAGAAAACTTCTACTACATCGATCGGTCCCTTGAAGAATTGGGTGTGATTAGCCTGGATGGAGCCCATCGGGCCATTCTTATTACAGAAAACATTTCTATGCCTGCAGCGATGGTTTTGGACCCACGGTACAGTACATTAGCACTATTGTAAAATTTCGGGATTTTTACCACAGATGTGGGACAACTTACCCACGGAGAGTGGACCGACTGATATACTCTACGTACACACACTTAGTCAAAAGTAATGCCCACCTCATTTTTCGGCATATTTCCATGAATATTTTTCATTGCCACGTTATCTTTTCATACCTGTAATCTTGGGCTAACAGGAAACCTTTAAGACCATAAAACTGGAAATTATTAATACAACTGTGTTTTTGGTGAAAGTTTGAAATTTGGGCCAAAATGTCATGTTTTTTTAATACTCACTTGTTCATATCGGAACTGGTATTGTTTTGAAGCCAATCTGTTTCGGGACAATATTTTTTTTTATTTCGACTTTGTGACGATTTATGATCTTTCTGCGGAATAAAATCACCGCAATTCCAGTTGACTCGAAGCCACATTTTTTCAATACCCCGATCACGTGCCCCAATTCAGTAAGTCCAGTGAAGGGCTATTCAGTGCGGGCTGAGAAATAAAACATTTATGTTGACCCCAATAACACGTTAGAATCTTTTAATCTGCATGTCTGTATTCACCTTTAAAAAGGTGAATACATGCAGTACTTCAAGTGAAAAAAAAATGTACAGTATATTTTCATCTGAACACTGAAAGTGGCATTTTGCTCTCAGTTTCCAATACATGTGCTCGTACTGGAGTCACCTTATTTTCCATGCAGGGATAAGCTAATGTTCTGGAGTGAACGAATTCACCCACCACGAATCGAACGTGCAGGAATGGATGGTAGCCAACGTCAAATTATAGTGCGAGAAAAGATTGATGATGTTACCGGCCTGACAATCGACTACCCAACCAGACGACTGTATTTTGTCGATGCAAGAATGAGTTCAATTGAATTTTGCAAGTATGATGGGAGTGGGCGCCATACCGTGATAGCAAGTGATAGGGTGAGTTTTCTCGTTTTATCTCCAGTGTTGGCATTGTGTACACACAGGCTGCGCGAGACTGCTTGCGTGAGACTGCTTTTGCACAGACCTGTGTAGCCGTGGAACGCATCACATCGGCCAGATTTGGCCGACGTGTACGTCCGCGACCTCATCACAGCGCAGGAATAAAATAAGTCCCAAGTTACTGTCTTAACATTCTTTGTTTAATGCAAAAATATTTACACAGATTTTTTGTGAATAATTGAATAGCAAGTAACAAACCTCATAATGGGTGATATGAATAAAAGCCAGCAAATGCTTTTACTTCAAATTTGTACAGCATAGCGTACAGCATTTGTACTGCAAAATCCAAGTAAAAGCATTTACTAGTCTTTATTCATATGACCCATTAAGCGAGGTTTATAGGTATTTTGATCCTAGAAACTACAGGGATCGAGGGATCACATGATCAGCCAAGAAAGTAGTTCGCTGTGAATCACCCGACGCCATCTTGATTACCCACAATTCTGTGAGCACGGCGTAACAGATTGGTGCGAGGTAGGAGCGCCTTCTGTTGTAACAATGCCAATGTTGGTGAAAAGAACGGACTATGATGCATGACGGAATCAAAATTATCGAATAATGGGGAACACCAATACAAAATCAATGGGGACCTTCTCTGCGCCAGTTCATCGAATGTGATCGTCAGCTGAGTCTCAACCTCGATGTTGCTCTAGTTATTCCAAAACATGATGTGACTCAACGAAGTTTGCTCTCTATGGGCAAAACTATAGGGCCTACAATAAGGTGCGCATGCTCATTACAGATTGCGCATGCCGAGTGCTGACGCACATGTGGCTAACGTGCAAACTCGCCAGCCCAGAGGTACGGCGTTCCGTGTTTTCGGTTTGCTCCACTTGAACCTCTGGCTTCATACGCCCTCACCACTCTGCTCGGAATGAGCACAGTGAATAAAAACCGACCTACATGCAGGTAGTTTTTGCACTTTAAAAAATCATATTCTTACCACCAAGTTTAGTAATGTAAAACAGCAAAACTATGATTTCATAACTTTGTTCGTTATTTTGTATTGCACTATTTTGCGGCGGATTACACGTTTGGCACGCTGTGCTTCGGTCTCGACGTTCCGGCAGAAATAGTTTCGAATTTAGAAGCAAACAAATCGACGGGCCAATCAGCTTCGTCGAATTTGACCACGTGGTTTTGTGAACAAACATAACCACGTGCTTCCATAGAGGCAGCCATCGTGAATGACGTCATTCCTACGCGAAAAGAAGTACGATGCACTGACGTTTGAAGGCAGAGTCACTTAGGTGAAACAGTGTGACCTCCGCGCAGGAGTTTGGCTAACGTGTGACCAGTCATGTCAACTGTTCTTTGAAACCAAAATCTGTATTTCTGCAAATAAATTTCAGTTGATTCTGTACCCAACCTCAATAACCATCTTTGAAGATGACATCTACTGGTCGGACGGACGACTGAAACGTATTAGTCGATGTAACAAGTTTACTTGCACTGCGAAGAATATTGTGGTCAGTGCGATAGAGAAAGAAATCCGAGCTCTCGTGATTCAGCATCCAGTGAGGCAGCCTGAAGGTACATGTATGTGCAGAAATAGGAACGGAAATTCAATCGGAATCTTATCAAAACCTTTCTCAGCAGCTGATGGGACCACCTGCCACCATCTATCAGGAGCACATACTGGAGATATGATACGTAGCGTCGTTTCCTAATTTCGCAAATTTTCGACCCCAACCGGGATCTTCCTCAGGCACTTTCTAGTAGAGATCCCAGAAGTGGATGATACATGTACTTCACTTTAAGCTGGACTGGCACATCGTTGTCTCCATTTAATGGCTATTAGTTGGAATGTACAAAGATTGAACGATATTAGGGAGTTTTCGCAAATCTGACGAAAAACGAAGTACGAAATACGAAATCCGACGTCATATCTATGACGTGATGTATTTCAGGAAATGGCTGGTACCACAAATATCGCCTGCTGCAAGAGCGTCTTTTAGCGTATGACGTTAGAACGACAGAGGTAAGGTGTATATTAAACTTTGAAATTTATCTTTCGTTTCCACTTCGTTCATACGAATTGGAAATTTAGAAATTCAAGATGCGCCCTTACTTTTTCGATCTTACGTGACATGCTAAAAGACGCACTGGCAGGAGGGACATTTGTGGTACCAACCATTTCCTGATACATTACGTCATGGATATGACGTCCAATTTCGTATTTCGTACTTCGTTTTTCGTTAGATTTGCGAAACCTCCCTATTGACAAAATATCACGAAACTATCAGAATTTCAAAATACATGTATCATAAAAAACAACTTTTTTAAATTGCAAATATATGATTCTAGTTCATGCCATATCGATCATACTTTAACTGACATGTAGTTATAGATCTTTTCTTAAAGCGAATGGCTCGCGGGGTTTGTTTTTATTTTTGGTGGTAACTCCCATAGAGAGTGAACCTAGTCTCCAGGCAAAGCCGTGCTCCAGTCATAGGCAAAACATGTGCAAATATGCGAATGTGCACCTGGGGACGAGGTTCCATTAAAAATTTGTTAAAATGGGTTAATGACAGTTTCAGTCGGTCAAAATGTACATTTTGTACTATTCACATTGATTTCGACGCGGTAGATTTTGCAGAATACGCCTCCGAAGTTTGGCTGTCTAATGGTAGTGTCCCACTGGCGACTTTTGCCCACGACAAGGGGCGAATCTGAAGACTGCGATATTCCCTCGACAAGCTGCGATATTTAGCATTATACGTAGTTTTTGGCGAGTTGTCAATTTGTCGCTGATTCGTCAAACACTCGCCGGCCCAGACGAAGTTTAGTCGTGCTTGGTCGTAGATAAACGTAGATGCTCGTGGTTTCTTCGCACATTACCCGTAGCTAGTCGCAGACTGTCGTAGATAGTCGAGGTTACTCTTCAATACCTACGATCCTGTACGACTATGTACGACATGGGTGCGACTATATACGAGATAACTTCGACTGACTGCGAATGAAATTTTGTCGCAGGCAAATTTTGAACATTTTGAAAATTTTACTGCCAGCCAGCGAATTACTGCGAACATAGACGACAGTCTAAGAACAGTTACGAAAAGCTACGATTTTTTCATTCGTCCCTTGTCGCATACCAAAATTCGCCAGTGGGACACTAGTATAATGCATTTCCCATTATGCCTGGCTTTCACTGACGCTACGAATGTCCCGAATCGCCCCGAATCTGAAAGTTGTCGGGTTCGCAGATAATTCTCAAACGATTCTTGCAGTTCCTAAGTGATTCTTAGTTGATTCCTGAACATTCGTGCTGTTCGCGTGAGTTTTTGTTTGTCAAAAACTTTCGTGGGAGCGTTCACGAATTTCACGACACAAATTCAACTACGAAATACAAATTCAAAGAATCATGTAAGAATTGTACGAATAAGGTACGGCTCACTTACGAATATTCGTGGCCGATTCGTGATGGATCCGTACTTGATTCATAAATACATTCGGGACATTCGTGCCTGTTTCGGGATGTTTTCGGCGTGGGTCCACAAATTTGAGGGAGACACGAATGGCCAAGAATAGCCCAGAATGCAAAAGAATCGACTACGAAGCTGTGACGGACGATAAGAAAGGGTTACGAAGTGTTTACGATCTATACGAATTTGAAATTCCTATAGATCGTGGTCGATTCGTGACCGTCGCACGAAAGTTTTTGACAAACAAAAACTTTCGTGGCGACTCGACGAACTCACACGAACTGTAGGAATGTTTTAGGAATCAACCAAGAATCATTTAAGAACTGCAAGAAACGTTTGAGAATTATCTACGAAGCGGACAACTTTCTGATTCGGGACATTCGTAGCGTCAGTGAAAGTGGGGCATCATGGACCCACGCTGAAAACAGGCAGGAATGCCCCGAATGTATTGACGAATCAAGTACGAATCGGGCACGGCTATTCGTAAGTGAGTCGTACCTTATTCCTACAATTCTTACATGATTCTTTTAATTCGTATTTGTTTCTTAACTCATTCTTGACATTCGGCACATTTTTCAAGCCGATTAGCCACGAATTTGGACAATTTCAGATTCGGGGCGATTCGGGACATTCGTAGCGATAGTGAAAGCCAGGCATTAAACTAAAATCCTTCTTTCGCCTTTTTCTCAAACTGGCGCTTGATTTGAGGACATGTCAACAAACAATTGTCAACAAACCCCGCGAGCCATTTGCTTTAAGAAATGGCATGAAAACACCTCTTCTTTTGTCGATATCATTTTGAAAAAGTCCATGATATTGATATCTCATTTTCTTAATTTATTCCAATTATCAGTTCACACAAATAGAAAGGGTCCGAAAATTAAATAGCATATTTTTGATTCTTGAATTCTTGAATTTATTTCTTTAATTTCATTTTTAGCCACCAATCACTGTAAGAATGCAGGGTGTAGCCACACGTGTGTGCTCTCCCCAACAGAGTCATCAGGATATAAGTGCCTCTGCCCAGTAGGAATGAAACTTGATGAATCCACGAAGAACTGTGTATCAGGTATTATACACCGACCTTGATGTGTCGGTAGTTGGCAAAATGGGGGTAAAAAGTGGGGAAAATTCATATGGAATTTTGGTTAAGGCTAAATGAAAGTAGGCGTCATGGGAGTCAGTCATTGCCATCCTACCGTTCTGCTGAAGTCGTACTCGGCGGAACATTAGAGAGGATGCGCAGCATTCCGACTCCGACTTCACCTACCAGAATGAATTGCAGTCCGCTATGGACATCCTTGATAAAAACGGTTTGATAGACGTTTGCAAATCGTAAAGTGCCATAACTTTGTGGCAGAAAAATTTTGACTCGTAATCGGAAGTGCACAATAATCGCCAGTATCATAGTCGTGTCTCAAGTCGTAACGACTTGGATTACGACTTCAATATTCATTATTTGTCCGCACTTCCGATTTATAAGGCCAATTTTTTCTGCCTTCAATTTATGGTGTTTGACGAATTGAAAACTCCTATCACATCGTTTTTATCAAGGATGTCCATAGCGGACTGCAATTCATTCTCGTAGTTGAAGTCGGAGTCGGAGTCGGAAAGTTGCGCATCCTCTCTATTCGTGCCTAGTTCACGAGTGAGGCTCACAGTTTATGACCGTTTCTCAACAATTGTCTCAACATTTGTCGCAATGTCTGTACCGATACTGTACCCCAGTCTGACAAAGTCTGAGTGGTCGAGATATGGAAACCAAGGGGACGTTGTTACTTAAAGGAGTTCGACGTCCAAGTTGTAAACAAACCAGTTTGTTTACAAACAGTGGTCGGCAAACTAGTTTTATTCCTTCGTGAAGGTGGCAGCACCAGTAGCGCCCCGTGATCGTTAGACGGGTTCCCGGTCCAATGCAACTCACTCAACCACTCACTGGTTCTCTATCCACGCTGTGCTGCCACCTATTATCTGTGATATGTACTGAAGTGAATATCTAGTGTAGTCTCGCGCAGCCAACCGCTGCGTTCCGCAGGTACTGCGACACAAACGTTCCATCCTCAGATTCGGCTGGGTGACCGAGACTAGTGAATATCGTGTTTACAACTTGGACGTCCAGCTCCTTTAAAGCAAATGGCTCGCGGTGTTTGTTTTGATTTTTGATGGTACCTCCCATAGATATTGAATCTAGCCTCCAGGCAAAGCCGTGCTCCAGTCATAGGCAAAACCTGTGCAAATATGCGAACGTGCACCTGGGGACGAGGTTCCATAAAAAATTGCTTAAAATGGATTAATGACATTTTCAAATTCAGTCGGTCAAAATGTACATTTTGTACTATTCACATTGATTTCGAAGCGGCAGGTTTTGCAGAATACGCCTCCGAAGTTTGGCTGTCTAATGCATTTCCCATTAAACTAAAATCCTTCTTTCGCCTTTTTCTCAAAACGGCGCTTGGTATTGAGGACATGTCAACAAACAACTGTCAACAAACCCCGCGAGCGATTTGCTTTAACTACAGTGTAGTTATACTTCTTGTATTCCGATTCATCTTTTGTGAGAACCATGTCATTTGCAGTTTTGTGACATATTTTTTCCCTTTCAGATACCGCAAAGTTTCTGGTTTGCTTATTGAAGAACAGACTGGAGGGAATCAGCCTCCCTCCAGCCAACCCATCTACACAACCGATGAGTACCATAACCAGTTCAGGAGAAAACATCGACTTCGATTTTGACAGTGAGAAAAGAATGGTCTACTGGATTGAATACAAGTCACAAAACAAAACCGTAAGGGAATTTCCTCTCTACACACCTTGCTCATTGATCGTAGGACAATTCTGGACGACTCGAAATTGGAC
>NMRB01000056.1:657361-670002 GCA_002633025.1 Notospermus geniculatus
AAGCCAATCTGTTTCTGGACGATAATTTTTTTTATTTCGAAATTGGGCAACTTTGTGACGATTAATGATGATCTTTCTGCGGAATAAAATCACCGCAATTCCAGTTGACTCGAAGCCACATTTTATCAATACACCGATCACGTGCCCCAATTCAGTAAGTCCAGTGAAGGGCTATTCAGTGCGGGCTGAGAAGTAAAACATTTATGTTGACCCCAATAACACGTTAGGATCTTAAAGGTGAATACATGCAGTACCGATACTTCAAGTGAAAAAAAATGTACGGTATGTTTTCATCTGAACACTGAAAGTGGCATTTTGCTCTCAGTTTCCAATGTTGCTCTCAGTTTCCAGTTTGCTCTCAGAGTCACATTATTTTCCATGCAGGGATAAGCTAATGTTCTGGAGTGAACGAATTCACCCACCACGAATCGAACGTGCAGGAATGGATGGTAGCCAACGTCAAATTATAGTGGGAGAAAATATTGACGATGTGACAGGCCTGACAATCGACTACCCAACCAAGCGATTATATTTTGTCGATGCAAGAATGAGTTCAATTGGATTTTGCAATTATGATGGGAGTGGGCGCCATACCGTAATAGCAAGTGATAGGGTGAGTTTTCTCGTTTTATCTACAATGTTGGTGAAAAGAACGGACTATCACGCTGGGAAATCAGTTCTGCGCGAAGCCGTGCGATCGCCGTATTCCGAGTCTGCGTTTTCCATCTTCACTGAGTTCAGGTCAAGACTCGGCTTCTCCTCCCTTGACCTTCACGCAAGCAGACCACATTCCGTGTTCAAGGATTTCCCCCGTCCCAGAAATAGCAACCAATCACGGCAGAGCTTGCATCGGCAGCTCGGGTATGATGACAAGATGGCGGGCTCGATGAAACTTTATTCGAATGCAAAGTCTCCGTGCAAGGTCTTACAAGTACTCAAAAAGAAGCCGCAAAGGCAATATTCGATGGAGACTATTTGTTATTCTGTTGTAGGACTGGCAGTGGGAAGTCAATTATGTGCCAGCAGGCCAGTGTTGTCCGCTACGAAGTTGAACGGCGTACTCGTATTGAATAAATTACCGCATGAGAACCGAGGCTTCTGATTGGTCGCACGAGAAAATCCCAAAGCGTTGAACACGGAATCTGGCTGCTTGCTGCAGAGTGTAGGAAGAGGTTAGCGATTTCTACACGATGCATTATGCAGAATGGCGTTTTCCAAACCTCCGTGTCAAAAATGGCCGACTCGGAAGAAAATGAACAGGACCGGCTACAAAAATCTTAAACTGGACATAGAAATGTCATCGAATCTGAGTAAGTAAGGCGTACAGTCGGATCTCAGTGGTTTACTGCAGCTCTGTGAGAAATTTGGTGTTGTAACTCATTTTCGTTAACGAGTTTGAGCTGTAAAACCGGCGCGGTGTCATGCTCGTTGCTGTTGGCACCGGCGTCCACCGTAGGCCTAGTCGAGACCACGGTCTTATCAAGCAAGAACTCTTGTAACACGTGTACCGTAGGCCTACAACAGGCTGTAGACTTGTTACTGTTGTGTAATACTCATAGGCTGCATCATATCATGATATATGTGTAGCTACGGGATGTAGGTAGGCCTACTGGGTCATGACGTGGACGGCAATGAGCATGACACCCCGCCGGTTTTACAGCTCAAACTCGTTAACGAAAATGAGTTACATGTACAACACCAAATTTCTCACAGAGCTGCAATAAACCACTGAGATCCGACTGTACGCCTTACTTACTCAGGTTCGATGACATTTCTATCTCCAGTTTCAGATTTTTGTAGCCGGTCCTGTTCATTTCCTTCCGAGTCCACAGGCCTCTGTCATGAAGTAGGCCCTAGTGGGTTAAATTGTTATCGGACACACCGTAGATAGCCTACACAATGCATTGGGTGTACCGGTACAAATGTACACGCGTAGTATAATAGGAGAGAAAGGCTGATCAACCGAAAAGTCACCGACCTCTTTTTCGTCTAAAATATCCTATTTAGAATTTGCACAAGAGTCTCAAAACTGGTCATATGGTCCTTCAGTAATTTATTAACAATATAATTTCGTTCGTATCAACAATATCCAAAAGTAATCCATCGAAAATGAACTTTGAACACCGTAATATCCTCGATACACGACTTCCGTTACCAGACTATGTGGGTCGCACGGGGATTCAGCCAATCAGAGTCGGGGACACACAATGCACAGCGAAGACGTCTGGTAACGGAAGTCGTGTATCGAGGATATTACGGTGTTCAAAGTTCATTTTCGATGGATTACTTTTGGATATTGTTGATACGAACGAAATTATCTTGTTAATAAATTACTGAAGGACCATATGACCAGTTTTGAGACTCTTGTGCAAATTCTAAATAGGATATTTTAGACGAAAAAGAGGTCGGTGACTTTTCGGTTGATCAGCCTTTCTCTCCTACTATACTACGGGTGTACATTTGTACACCCAATGCATTGTGTAGGCTATCTACGGTGTGTCCGATAAAAATTTACCCCACTACTTCATGACAGAGGCCTGTGTCCGAGTCGGCCATTTTGACACGGAGGTTTGGAAAACGCGGACTCGGAATACGGCGATCGCACGGCTTCGCGCTGAACTGATTCCCCAGCGTGATGATGCATGACGGAATCAAAATTAATGGAAGACCATTACAAAATCAATGGGGACCTTCTCTGTGTCAATTCATCGAATGTGATCGTCAGCTGAGTCTCAACCTTGATGTTGCTCTAGTTATTCCAAAACATCATGTGACTCACAGAAGTTTGCTCTCTATGGGCAACTAAGGTGCGAATGCTCATTACAGATTGCGCATGCCCAGTGCTGACGCACATGTGGCTAACGTGCAAACTCGCCAGCCCAGAGGTACGGCGTTCCGTGTTTTCAGTTTGCTCCACTTGTACCTCTGGCTTCATACGCCCTCATCACTCTGCTCGGAATGAGCACAGTGAATAAATCCGACCTACAAGTAGTTTTTGCACTTTAAAAAATCATATTCTTACCACCAAGTTTAGTAATGTATCAAAACAGCAAAACTACCACGATTTCATAACTTTACTTGTTCATTATTTTGTGTTGCACTATTTTGCGGCGGATTAAACGTTTGGCTGTGCTTCGGTCTCGACGTTCCGGCAAAAATAGTTTCGAATTTAGAAGCAACCAAATCGACGGGCCAATCAGCTTCGTCGAATTTGACCACGTGATTTTGTGAATAAACATAACCACGTGCTTCCATAGAGGCAGCCATCGTGAATGACGTCATTAATACGCGAAAAGAAGTACGATGCACTGACGTTTGAAGGCAGAGTCACTTAGGTGAAACAGTGTGACCTCCGCGCAGGAGTTTGGCTAACGTGTGGCTAGTCATGTCAACTGTTCTTTGAAACCAAAATCTGTATTTCTGCAAATAAATTTCAGTTGATTCTGTACCCAACCTCAATAACCATCTTTGAAGATGACATCTACTGGTCGGACGGACGACTGAAACGTATTAGTCGATGTAACAAGTTTACTTGCACTGCGAAGAATATTGTAGCCAGTGCGATAGAGAAAGAAATCCGAGCTCTCGTGATTCAGCATCCAGTGAGGCAGCCTGAAGGTACATGTATGTGCAGAAATAGGAACGGAAATTCAATCAGAATCTTATCAAAACCTTTCTCAGCAGCTGATGGGATCACCTGCCACCGTCTATCAGGAGCACATACTGGAGATATGATACGTAACGTCGTCTCCGCATTTCGCAAATTTTCGACCCCAACCGGGATCTTCCTCAGGCATTTTCTAGCAGAGATCCCAGAAGTGAATGATACATGTACTTCACTTTAAGCTGGACTGGCACATCGTTGTCTCCATTTTATGACTATTAGTTGGAATGTACAAAGATTGAACGATATTGACAAAATATCACGAAACTATTAGAATTTCAAAATACATGTATCGTAAAAATACCTTTTTTAAATTGCAAATACATGTATATGATTCTAGTTCATGCCATATCGATCATACTTTAACTGACATGTAGTTATAGAGCTTTCCTTAAAGCGAATGGCTCGCGGGGTTTGTTTTGATTTTTGGTGGTACCTCCCATAGAGAGTGAACCTAGTCTCGAGGCAAAGCCGTGCTCCAGTCATAGGCGAAACATGTGCAAATATGCGAACGTGCATCTGAGGACGAGGTTCCATTAAAAATTTATTAAAATGGGTTAATGACAGTTTCAAAATCAGTCGATTAAAAATTTATTAAAATGGGTTAATGACAGTTTCAAATTCAGTCGGTCAAAATGTACATTTTGTACTCTTCACATTGATTTCGAAGCTGCAGGTTTTGCGGAATACGCCTCCGAAGTTTGGCTGTCTAATGCATTTCCCATTAAACTAAAATCCTTCTTTCGTTTTTTTCTCAAAACGGCGCTTGATTTGAGGACATGTCAACAAACAGCTGTCTCAACAAACCCCGCAAGCCATTCGCTTTAAGAAATGGCATGAAAACACCTCTTCATTTCTCGATATCATTTTGAAAAAGTGCATGATTTTGATATAATTTTCGTAATTTATTCAAATTATCAGTTCACACAAATAGAAAGGGTCCGAAAATTAAATAGCATATTTTTGATTCTTGAATTCTTGAATTTACTTTCCTTCATTTTATTTTCAGCCACCAACAACTGTAAGAATGCAGGATGTAGCCACACATGTGTGCTCTCCCCAACAGAGTCATCAGGATATAAGTGCCTGTGCCCAGTAGGAATGAAACTGGATGAATCCAAGAAGAACTGTGTATCAGGTATTGTACACTTTTCACCTTGATGTGTCGGTAGTTGGCAAAATGGGGGTAAAAAGTGGGAAAAATTCTTATGAAATTTTGGTTAAGGCTAAATGAAAGTAGGCGTCATGGGAGTCAGTCATTGCATCCTTCCGTCGTGCTGAAGTCGTACTCGGCGGAACATTCGTGCCTAGTTCACGAGGGAGGCTCACAGTTCATGACCATTTTTCAACAATTTCACCCATTTTCAGAGGATTGAGGTATGTTGCATTTGTCGCAATGTCTCTACCGGTACTGTACCCCCAGTCTGACAAAGACTGAGTGGTCGAGATATGGAAACCATGGAGGTATAAAATAAAAAAAAATTATACCTCCATGTGGAAACCAAGGGGACGTTGTTACTTCAAGCAAATGGCTCGTGGTGTTTGTTTTGATATTTGATGGTACCTCCTATAGAGATTGAATCTAGCATCCAGGCAAAGCCGTGCTCCAGTCATAGGCAAAACCTGTGCAAATATGCGAACGTGCACCTGGGGACGAGGTTCCATTAAAATTGGTTAAAATGGATTAATGACATTTTCAAATTCAGTCGGTCAAAATGTACATTTTGTACTATTCACATTGATATCGAAGCGGCAGGTTTTGCAGAATACGCATCCGAAGTTTGACTGTCTAATACCTGCAGCACACGAGTGCAATTCTGTCTCCGACGTTGCCTCCATAGGAGTTTTTTGTCTCAGCATCCTGTCGCCGCACACGGTGCGTCAGCCGCCGCAGACGAGTGCAAATTTGTCTCCTGTAGATGCGGCGTGACATCATTCGTCAGCAAAAAAAATCCGGGGCGAATGGAAACACGTGTGACGTCTATAACAATGTCATGACGTTAAAAATGACGTCACAACGGCTCTTGATTGGTCAGACTGTTTTGCATCCGCCTCCGCCTCCAACCACCGCACACGATGACAACGTCATTGAACATAGGAGATTTTTGTCTCCTCCGATCAAACATGTTTGATCTGCTTTGGAGGCAAAAAAATATGTCTCCGCCTCCGCCTCCGACCACCGCACAGGATGACATTTGTACGTAGGAGGCAAAAATTTCCATAGTTGGAGACAAAATTGCACTCGTGTGCAGCAGGTCTAATGCATTTCCCATTAAACTAAAATCCTTCTTTCGCCTTTTTCTCAAAACGGCGCTTGATATTGAGGACATGTCGACAAACAACTGTCAACAAACCCCGCGAGCCATTTGCTTCAACTACAGTGTACTTAAACTTCTTGAATTCCGATTCATCTTTTGTGAGAACCATGTCATTTGCAGCTTGTGACATATTTTTCCCCTATTCAGATACCTCAAAGTTTCTGATTTGCTTATTGAAGTACAGCCTGGAGGGAATCAGCCTCTCTTCAGCCAACCCATCTACACAACGGTTGAGTGCCATAACCAGTTTACGANATAACCAGTTCAGGAGAAAACATCGACTTCGATTTTGACAGTGAGAAAAGAATGGTCTACTGGATTGAATACAATTCACAAAACAAAACCGTAAGGGAATTTCCTCTCTACACACCTTGCTCATTGATCGTAGGACAATTCTGGACGACTCGAAATTGAACAGTTCGGTAGAATTGGTGTAGTGTCCGGCTTCGGCTCCTGAGTACAAACAGTAAGTCCTACGATCTGATATTTTACTGAATATGTAAAAAATGGTCATCTTCCAGAGCACAGTGTACCGGTCCAGTTTCGATGGCCTTACCCGAGAAGCGTTTGTACCGACAAGTTTTATCGGAACACCCTACTGTTTAGCGATCGATTGGAAAGCGAGGAACTTGTATTACGGTGATATAATGTTCCACGGTATCAATGTCATCGACTTGGATCAACCACAATACCACAGAATGTTGTATGGTAATGTTGAAGGAACTGACAGACAGCTGAGAGTTTTCAAGCCAACAGACATGGTACTGGACCCTAGCGAGGGGTAAGTTTCTTCGTCTCCAGAAAACAATTATGATAACGGTGTACATTATGTCTAAGATTTTCATAAATTATGATAATCGTGGTGTACTTTGTGTCTTTGTTTTTCATAAATTATGATAATGGTATATTTTTTCTCTTTGTTTTTCATAAATTATGAATAATGGTGTAAATTTGTTTGTCTGTCATAATAATGTTGCACAATTTTGCCTTAGCTTCTCATAAATCATAATGCTGTTTTTCATACATAGAAGTGGTACACGAATTCACCAAATAAAAAGGGTATTTGAAAAAAGCTTACATAAAATCTCAAATGGCTTTATACCACAAATCATCACGCCGTGTCATCGCCGCTCCACGTGTTGTTCAAAACATTTTTGAACCGAGGACATAATAAACGCAACGTGAAACACTAAAATGTAAATTATGGGATGCTTCATTTTGTACCGACAAGTTTTATCGGAACACCCTACTGTTTAGCGATCGATTGGAGAGCGAGGAACTTGTATTACGGTGATATAATGTTCCACGGCATCAATGTCATCGACTTGGATCAACCACAATACCACAGAATGTTGTATGGTAATGTTGAAGGAACTGAAAGACAGCTGAGAGTTATCAAGCCAACAGACATGGTGCTGGACCCAAGCGAGGGGTAAGTTTCTTCATTTCCAGAACACAATAATGATAACGGTGTACATTTTGTCGAAGATTTTCATAAAGGGTGATGATCATGATGTACTTTGTGTCTTTGTTTTTCATAAATTATGATAATGGTGTATTTTTCTCTTTGTTTTTCATAATTTATGATAATGGTGTAAATTTGTTTGTCTGTCATAATAATGTTGCACAGTTTTGCCTTTCCTTCTCATAAATCATAATGTTGTTTTTCATACATAGAAGTGGTACACGAAGTCACCAAATAAAAAGGGTATTTGAAAAAAGCTTTACATAAAATCTCAAATGGCTTTATATTACCACAAATCATCACGCCGTGTCATCACCGCTCCACCTGTTGTTCAAAACATTTTTGAACCGAGGACATAATAAACGCAACGTGAAACACTAAAATGTAAATTAAGGGATGCTTCACCAATCTCGTACCCAGATCTACCTCATCCCAGGATATCTCTGGCAAGGCCTAGACTTGTCCAGAATTTCTGGACAACCGCTGGCAGCGTGCCAAAATGTTTGTTTCACACAATATTTCGTTCTTCGATGACTGAAAAATATCATATATGCCTAAAAAGCCATATAATACCCCCAAAACACGAAGTTGTTTGAGTATTAGAGCAGTTTCACACGAATAGTTTAGTTGGGAACATCATGCCGCGGGTGCCAGCCTCGGTGTAATTCGCCTCAAAATTAGTATATCGCGCATGCACAGTATTCCTGAAGTCGTCAGCCCTTCCCAGTGGTGTTGTAGGAACGTAAACCCACTGGGGACGAGTTTGATGCTTCACAGACAGGAGAAAACTGGTGACAAAAGATAGGCAAAATCGCCAATCTCAGTAAAGACAGACTGTGATATTTCAACTTCAACGTATGAAGAAAATACTCGAATCGGCTGGCATGGATATTTGTTTCGAGCCATTTCAATTACCGTCATCCTCTCAAGAAAATCTTGCTCTCTTTCTCAAGGTATCTGTACTTTGCTGATGAAGGTGGAAATGGCGTGCCGCAAAGGATTCAGCGTATCACCCTCGACGGTCAGTCGGGGACTATCATCACAAACAGCAAGCCGATGGGGATAGCATTCGATCCTGCAAGTCACACCCTCTATTGGGCAGATCCAGAACTACATGAGGTCCGGTCATGAGTTGTAACTCTAAATCGTTAGCCTATATAGCAAAGTAGTTTTCATGATGTAAAGCAATGATGAAGTCACAGTTTGACTAGGAAATCCTTATTAAATTGGACCCCTACAGTATCACTGCTAGCCTAGGCCTAGTGGTTTAAAGGGGGTTTAGGGGGTATAGGCATAAAAGGCTGTGAGGATTGCGGTTAGGATTAGATCAGTCATCGAATGGTTGGTTGGGGTCTGCCACATATATCTACATTATAGGCGGTGCAACAACCATCAGCGCTTCTGGGTGTGAATGTTTCCCCTTATTCTGCTACCCTATTGAACATTCACGGCCCCTGTATACAAAGAAGGAAACACTGAAAAACGGTACTGTATGGGATCCAATCTAAGTCTCCCTTTTACCAGGGTGTGGTGGACCGGGAGCTGGTAGCCTCAGGAATATGTTCGCAAACAAGTCGCGTCACCTCATGTTCGGTGTAAACAACGCCTTACCTGTTTAGATGACGAAATATTCGGGGGGGGGGGGCATTTTTTCCCGGGAGGTGGTTTTGACGATAATCTTGTTCAATTCACTTNGATCATAAAGAAATTATAGTTAATATATTTTCCTTATGTCATTGATTATTGCATTCTACAAGTTGTGTGTCGTCATTATGAATGCGTCTTTTTAGCTCACCTATGGTTAGCTCTTACGATGGTGCAGCGTCGGTCGTCGTCACCGTCCGTCGTTGCCGTTAGCAGGGCATGTTTTGTAACCGCTGAGGCTACTGATCTCAAACTCGGTACATATATGCCCCTAGGTCATATGACCTACGACACCAAGTTTCGGTCCGATTTGATTCTTGGCTTGGCCATGAGGTGGCTGAAACCAAAAACACAAAAAGTACAATAACTCCTGAACTAATAAAACGATCATATCCAATTCTTTCCTTAATTGCTGACACGTCCTGTTTGGATGGGATACTTCATATCTACATTTGGGTTTCAGCTCAGTCTGTTCTAGATTTTCGGATTGTAAAGTTCCACCTGAAGAAGACCCCGATTGGGGTCGAAAATTCGCAAACACTGTGGAAATTGCCTTTTTATTTATCATATATTGTCACAGTGGTCCTTAACCGGAAGAAAGTGCAAAAAATTTTTACTCAAATAAAACCTACGTCAGAATATTCCTAAGACAACGTAGTTTCATTTGCTGAAGGAACGAAAAAAATCTGTTGGGAAAATTCTGAGAAAATCCACTTTTTCGAAATGGCGGCCATTTTGGATGCTGGAAATTTGCGAAAAAGGGCTATGCAATTGTCAATATTCATTCTGAATTGGCAGATTTCCTCAGGAAATAATAGTAGTGGCCATCCTGCATCAACATACAATGCAAAGCACCCAATTTGGTGTTATACAGGGTGTCTCATGCAAAAACAAACAGGGTAGACAGTGTTATTTTGAAACATCCTTTATAATTGCTATTTGAGCATGGCTATAACGCACATAGGGACTTTTCTCTCAGAGAGTGACACTTATTGGTAGGTGTTTTTCCGTCGTCGGTATAATTATGCATGCAAACTAGTATAATTTATACTGTAATGGATATGTTTACCTGAATCAGACTCATCCCAAATAGGTAGAGAACATCATTTCATTCACTGCAGACACCCTTTTGTCATTTTCTGAAAGTGACATGACCACCAGACAGAAGTAGAATGACACCCTAGACCATCTTATGTCATAATAAAGGGTCTATGCCCATATAAGATGTCCTGTTGAGTCCTTATCCACACATTCCTTGAACTGGGAGAGTAAACGTATCCGCATTGGAAGAATGGATCATGAAACTGCCAGGGCTAAAGTTTGCCTTCTTTGTTTTAGGAAAGGCAGCATTTCAATAGCTGGAAATAATGACCTTGTGGAAACAATAGCTGAGCTAATTACAGGCTATGATGTACATGATAGACGTTTGCCGACAGAGCATTCTAGAATACAACGGTCCTCATTTTTAGATGGAACTGTGAATTTCCACGATGGCCAACCGTAAAGGGTAACGGGTACAAAACTTCCCGTGATGCATGATCACCCAATGAGAATTAATTGCTGTACACCTGATTATCACTTTCTGCCATGAATTAAAAATTCTTTATCCCATCAAGTGTACTTCAGTTGTGTTGGGTTTACAGCATTTTAATTCAGTTTTGGCAATGGTATGGAATTGGGGCGGGATCCTTTCTGACCTTGTACGGTTGGCCACCGTAATTACTCTGCAGATGAAGAATCTCTAAGCCATTTTCAAATAGCATTTGTAAAGGATGTTTCAAAATAACACAGTCTACCCTGTTTTTTGCATGAGACACCCTGTATAACACCAAATTGGGTGCTTTGCATTGTATATTGATGCAGGATAGCCACTACGGTACTATCATTTCCTGAGGAAATCTGCCAATTCAGAATGAATGTTGACAATTGCAGCCCTTTTTCTCAAATTTCCAGCATCCAATATGGCCGCCATTCCGAAAAAGTCGATTTTCTCAAAATTTTCCCAACAGATTTTTTTCGTTCCTTCAGCAAATGAAACTACAAAATGTACGTTGTCTTAGGAATATTCTGACGTTGGTTTTATTTGAGTAAAATTTTTTTGCACTTTCTTCCGGCTAAGGACCACTGTGTTGTGTGTCAATTTTTGTGCTTTTCTTCTCTTAAAATTTTTATCATAGGTGTATCTAGTTATGATATGTAACATATATAGCGGGTTTTTGATGTGACCTACTTTTGAAGGTCACAGAGGTCAACGTTGTATAAAAGTAACGAACCTGTCACACTTCGCCAGTATTTCACGCAATGTCTTCATATCTTGCATAAACGTGTATTAGAGGGGTACCTTCAAAACTAACAAGTTTCAGCGCGACCGGACATTCAATATGGCCGCCAGGTGGCGTATCCTGAAAATCATGTGAGTGCTATAACTCAGGGACGGCCTGACCCGGAGTGCTTAAACTTGATATGTACCTCCATCTAGATGACCTTTAGGTGCACGTCAAATTTCGGGCTGATTTGACTTCCAATATGGCCACCAGATTGCATAACCCGAAAATCATCAAAATGCTATACCGGTAACTCAGGAATAACTTGACCCAGACTGGTCAAATTTGATATGTGGCTCCATCTAGATAATCTATATATGCACATAAAGTTTCGGCCCGATAGGACATCCAATATGGCCACCAGGTGGCATAACCCCCAAATCATCAAAGTCTGTAACTCGGGAATGACCTGACCAAGATTGCTCATAATTGATGTGTACCTCCCTCTGTCATTACCCTATTATGTCCAACACGTGAGCACATGGTCCATGGACCATTTCATTTCCCTCCACCCGTCATAATAGGCTAATTCGTGCCACATCTCTTTGGAGACATCTACTGGGGACACACAAAACGTGAAAATAGTGGCTATACCCATGGGGTGTACAGGATGAAGCAGAATGGCACAGGTCTAGAGACGTTCATTTCGAGTTCTGAAGTTTTCTCCTTCACTTATTCGATGGCAATGGACTGGATCACAGGTTAAAAGTCTTATCTTTGTGATACTGTGCAAAAGTCTGGGATGCTTTTATGTGGCGCTTTCCACTGTTAAAGCGACCCATGCGAAAACCCTTCCTATGATGTGCTGCCCCCTTTTAATAGATTTAGAATCAACAGGAAGTGACGTAAATGGAGGATTTGCTGCTGCTGCTGATCATGATCATGGACGTAGGCAGGCCCCGGCCTTCATACACGACCTACCGCCGGTAGCCGTGTAGGCCTAGTATATGTAGTAGGCCTAGCCTGCACATCCCATGCCTACAATTCGTCCCGGCCTTCATTAGGCCTAGCAGGCTACCGGCAACCTCAGCCGAGTTAGCCTAAGTTACATGTGCACTGGCACTGCAGTACATGCAATGCATGCCAAACGATGACATGAGGTCGACGAACTCCGCTCTGTACAGGCCCGTCGGAACAATCCGACTGGTAGGCGAAATTGGGGGGGGGGCTAACGAGCGCCGAAGGCGCGAGAAGCCACCGGCGCCGTAGGCGCCGCTTCGGCGGGG
>NMRB01000056.1:680434-692296 GCA_002633025.1 Notospermus geniculatus
ATACTGTATAATATGACTTATCCGGCCACCACGGCCAACCTGCGAACCACGCGAATTATTGACTATACACGATCCAGGCCAAGTTATGAAAGGCCTAGTCAGGGTTTCATGTTCAATGGAAATCGTTTTACGCGTGGTGAGCATCGTAATGGATATCCCGCGGTGAGGGTCAGTTTCACTTTTGTCGACTTGTAAATGATGTCAATTAAACCTAGGTCTTTTGTAGAATAAAACTGCCGTCTGCCGTTGAAAAGAAACTCACAAGTGATGTGTAACCCTGACTAGGCCTTTCATAACTTGGCCTGGATCGTGTTTTCTCAATATTCGTGTGGTTCGCAGGTTGGCCGCGGTGGCCGGATAAGTCATATTATACAGTAATGCCCCAACTGTGCAAACCACTGTGTACAATAAACCTCTGAGTATTCTGAGGTACATGAAATAGGATAATTATTCTAAATCTAATTGCATAATAGTAGTTTGTTCCGCCAGACCGTGGAGCTTTTCCATGAGGTGTATCTATTTTTAACGCTCGGAATTCCATGGCTGTCGTGACATCATCATGGGTTCCCCAGAGCTATTTATAGAATTTCCCGCGATTCTGCCCTGGACGTGCTTGACCAGTGGCGCCAGCTGGTTGAAGCTAAATGGTACTCATAGTAGCCTAATAGCCGGTTCCCTCTAGAGTCCCTTTAAGTTACTTGATTAGTCGGAAAGGGTGGTAGCTTGTAGTTTGATTGCACCGAAGCTGAGGTAATTAAATGTTTCGTTAAGACAATGGGGTTGTGTAATAGTGTACATGACACTGTGTGCCTCCACCATATGGCGTTCTCCGAATTTGTACTTTTGAATGGCTTGGATAATAGATGTCACACATTCATGATAATATGGACTGTATATGGGCCATTATGGATGTACATTGTATGGGTGTGTGCTACTGGAGAATAAAGCATTTGTTATTTGATACTAAAGATGTGTACCGAAAATTGCGGACGACGTGACGTGACGCCGTAGTGCATCCAACACATGCTGATGCATTGCGACGTCACTGACGCCATGTAAACATGGTCCGCAATTTATGGTACATGACTATAGTGTTGTTTCTCAGTGACGTGAAATTTGTCAAAATCGGGCGTCTGTCTGATGTTACGAAAATTGCGTCATTCCCATTCCAAGCATCCTGGAACTCCACGTGTATTGGCTACGTCATAAAGACTACGCCACTACCCCTGGATTAGCTTTCGCATGAATTTCTGTATTCACTCACATCGAGAAATCAATGTACCAATCAGAGCCCTCCTGAGATTTGACCGTTAACCTCGCCTTCAGGTTTTGGCATGATACGAACTAACGCTTCTAGTACTGCAATCTACTTGCGTAGGAACTAGGAACGAGGTAACAGAAAACAACATGGCGAATGCTGCAGCATGATAGCGAGCGATTCGCAATTTCAAGGCCTGATTTTCCTGATTCAGAGTTTGAATCTGCTGCAACGACAGGCATTGGATACTTTTATTGATGGAAAGAAAGTACTCGCGAGTAAAAAAATGGGACGCAGCCAGCGAATTGTACCAGTCGGGGCTAATTGTCAGCCCACGTGTACTTGCTGAGCCGTGAATTTTATTAGCTCTTCCATCGATAAGTCTTACGGGGATGTCCTGGTATCGGGGATTTCTTCCAATTAATGGTTAAAAATAATGATTAAGTAGCAGTTCCGAAATGATGAGATAAGTCAATAAACACTATATAATGACATATCTATTTGAAATAAAAAGACTAAATGTGATGGTACCAAATGCGTGTTGAACGGAGGGGTGGTAACAGAACAGCCAGTGAAATACAGGTGATGACTGCGAAAGATGCCAAGGGTTTGTGCGAGCGTAGTCGGAGGGCCGAGCGATGTCACAACCCTTGGTAGCCAAGATGATTCCAAGACGTCGATCATTGGCCTGTTGTTTACGGTAGAATGGCCAACGCAAGATATGGTCTCGTTGTTCCCTGGCGGGATGCCTCGGCCTCGTTTCCCACACATTAACACAGATTTACACAGCATGATTACCTCCTAAGGGTCGTCTACACGATCATAAACTTGTTCAAAACATCATCATACATTTTTATGATGATGTTCGTGGACAAATGTATGGTCAAGTAGACAGTTGTCACACTTGGACAGCACCCAACATGTATAATGATTTTCAAATTTTTAGCTGCATGTTTCATCTTGCCAACAAATGTTCACAACATCCAACAATATTTCTTTTCGTTTTCCTTTCCCCATCATAGTTCATCATACAAATGTCTATGAATGTTGGCCTGTGTAGACGAAAATCCACAACAAACTTGAACATCATCACACAAATGTATCATGGTATTTTGAACAAATGTATGATAATGTAGACGGGCCGTTATAAAGCCCAAAATGCGTGGTGGTCAAAATACTATTGTGCTCCACAAAAGGGCATGCGTGACGTGTGGTACCACGTTATCGGGGATTCCCACTTATTGGAAATGCAATATGTTTTAACAGTCGTAGGCCTACTTGAATATCTAGAACCGGAGCATAAGAGAGCAATATACTATAGTGAAAACCTACCAATCCACTTCTTGCTTTTGAAAAAGAAAGAAAAGAAGGTTAAAGCTAATGGCTCGCGGGGTTTGTTTTGATTTTTGGTGGTACCTCCCATAGAGAGTGAACCTAGTCTCCAGGCAAAGATGCGCTCCAGTCATAGGCAAAACCTGTGCAAATATGCGAACGTGCACCTGGGGACGAGGTTCCATTAAAAATTTGTTAAAACGGGTTAATGACAGTTTCAAATTCAGTCGGTCACAATGTACATTTTGTACTATTCACAATGATTTCGAAGCAGTAGATTCTGCAGAATACGCCTCCGAAGATTTGCTGTCTAATGCATTTCCCATTAAACTAAAATCCTTCTTTCGCCTTTTTTCTCAAAAAGGCGCTTGATTTGAGGACATGTCAACAAACAACTGTTAACAAACCCCGCGAGTCATTCGCTTTAATGAAGGTAAATTGCCTGTGTGGAGCGGAGGATATTTTCTCATCAACTGGAGTTGTCAGTCAGTTGACCATCAGGTGTCACTAAAGGCGCCTATCCAAGTGGGAGTTTTCTCGCAGAAGTTGGCTCACAATGGGCAATTCACTATTGTTTGTGTCCTGTCGGCTTACGCTGAGACCATGACACAAACAACTGCTCGCAGTTGAGTTGCCCATTGAGAGCCAACTCGCGCAAGAAAACTCTCCCGTGGATTGGCACCTTAAGGCCCAATTTGACGTTTACACCGTGTCCTCTCGCCCCTTTCCTGCCCTCCATACGGTACGACTTTTGCTGGCACATACGGACCTCCATGCCTCACACGCCTTGCCATGGTAACTATTTGGTTTGGTTTGATTATCTCTTTCTTTTTTTCTCTCCTCATAAGCTGTATATTATTTGCCGTTCTTTGCATATTATATTGGTATCATAACACCACTTGTAACTTATTTTGTATACGGCATTTATATTGAGTTGCCATTTAACACCTTTCGTATTTTAGTTTGTTCGTCAGGGCCTGATAATGCTCGTGCCTGGGCCCTTTTTTACCTTCTCTTTGTATACATTGTTTTGTAATTAATAAACAACTTACAAGCAAATTTAATGCCTAGCGGACCCATTCATGTTTGATTAACACCAATCAACAGAATTTTTTTTGTCATGTTTGTATGGGTCGCTAGAACTTTGCTGTCATCTTTTGGCGATAAGCGCTGCAGTTTGCTCCTGATGAGAAGGTTCGGTTAGTGGTTCGGGCTCCGATTAGCAGTCAAGAGTGTTCCGAGTTCGATCCCACTGTGGCGTGAGACGTTGCCTCACTGGCCTCTCTCCACCCAGGTGAATAAATGAGTACCGGTCGGAAATGCGCAGATTGTAGTGGTGAATGAAGTTGAGCCGTCAATGAAGTTGAGCCTTGATTTGTCGACAGGATGCTGTGGGATTCTTGGTAACCATTCTACTTATCAGATTGTCCTCTCGAGGGGTGGTTTTCCTTGGACGTCCACTCTTTTACTTGTCTGAATGTGAGGCATCATTATCAGATTTGCCAATGGAATTGTGTACAGCATTTTACTCCAACCTGCCTTGTCACTAATTTGCCGTTCTGAGTATCCCTCATTACGCAACGCGACAAAATTTGGGCCGTTTGAGCTGGTGTCAAATGTGGTTTTCTGCCCAAGATGGATTTCAGAAATACTTCAACCAGACAACCCGCCTGCACCAGAGATGACAGTCAAATGTGCTCCATGCACTGGAGAGATACCATAGGCTCTTGCCATACCTGTGTCATGTAATCATTCAGCCAGGCAATGTTATGCAAGGCTATATTGATTGAAGTACCAGGTTATTTACAAGTGGTCCTATTCTTTTACAAATAGCTGTACTACATCGATCATTAAAGCTGACCTATGTCCATTATCCTTCCACATTAGAGTGACAAAAAAGTGCAAACGCCCTGGTTATTCTTCAAACGTCAGCTCCAGAAGTGATATACTGAATATACATCCTAGGTGTCGCTGTCGTTCAACCGTGAGGAGCCGAGAAAGAAGGATATCAAATTGTTCCAGTATGGCGAGCAGTACCCCTCGGATCAATACCTCGGGTCAGTAAAATACCTGCCGCGCTATTTTTTGTCACTCTATGTTAGACTGGTTCCCGTCTTTGCCGCTGCACTCCCGCTGGCGCTCACGTTCCGCTATACAAAGACAGGCACGGGGCAGCCATTTTGACAGGAATTCCTGTCCACGCCACTGCGCATCCTCCCTGCGCATCGCTACTGCGCAGCTTTTTGCGCAATGTTTGTAACTAAAATTAGATCAGATCCACGTGTTCCTACTGANTGGTGTGTGATAAAAATAAAACTGCCCTCGTGAGCGATCCTCGTCACCCGGATAGCACTCGTTGATTTTCTCCGGCCTGAAAGCCCTCGACCTGCGGTCTCGGGCTTTCAAGGCCGGAGAAAATCAACTCGTGCAATCCGGGTGACTCGGATCGCCCACTCGGGCAGTTTTCTTATTGGAAATAGTAATTCAAATCTTTGAAATTCGTTTTTAATTTCTTCCTTTCCAACCCTTAGGATCCAAGTCCCTGGAAATGAAGTCCGGTTTTACTGTTCAAAAAGGGATTATAGAATATAACATGACGAAAGAGACCATGACCATTCAAACATAGCCATACAATAGCGGGATATTGTTTGCCGGACGGACAAGCATTCCTATGACTTTCTCCTCTGATACACCGGTACTGAAGGTGATCATGGTGGTACAGACCTTCCTCTCAATGCCGGGATGAATAAATGCGTTGATGATGGAAGCGTGAGCAGGCCCTAGATGTAGGATGGATATCTAATCTACCTTGCTCAGACCTTCCCGTACCCGCTGTTGGTGTTTCAGGGACTCGATCTTATAATCAAGCATGAGGTCAACACCACACCTACTCTTTGTCCACCCTGAGCCTATTGAAGATGGCACCACCTGGTAATAATGAACACCCTTTTTTGCCCTCTACTAAAATACTGAATATACAGGATTACATTAGGGGGTGTCACTCGCAAGAGGGACGAGTAGATCCGCCCTGATCGATTATACACTGCAGATGTCAGCCTTCGAATAATTGTCAACACGCGCTGGGTAATTTACGAACCTTTCCCACCATTTGCTTTCCAGTAGATGCGAGCTTCATGTATTTTCTCTGGCGGCATCGTGACCTTGTGAAATGACAAAGACAGGTCCTGGACTTCGGGAGGTGTATAAATCCGAGCAAATCGAGGGAGAAACAAAGGCAGGCACAAAACCTTGCTGAGGGCGTCAGCGAAACCCTGTAGTAAAGTGACGCATCAAAGATGCTCGCTTTGGTGTCTTTGAATGTCTCGGAATAGACTTCATTTGGATTAGGCTTAAAGGTACAGGGTAGTTTAGCCAGTCCCTCGGCCCCGGGGTTTCGACATGTCAACATAGCGTATCTGTTTGGTCTTCGATTCCCCACACAGGGAATCCTTTGGACCCTTGTGTATCAGGAATGACAATCGTTTTTCACTCTTGTCCAAAGTTCTGCACTGTTTAACATCTGAGGAGCATCACTACGCCTGATGACCTTTGACAAATTGACGACAATCTGGTAAGACTTGATTTTATTCCATGATGTTCGACCCCATTCTGTCATCTTATGATAAAAATTCAGAATTATGCATGGCAAGAGAAGGTACTGTATGTATTCACCTATAAGATCCTGGGTCGGACAGTACAGCAATAGCGAACCGCACAAATGACGTAGGACTTGTCAATTTCATTATGTTGCGGTATTGTCTGGCTCAGGATCTTATAGTGAGTACATACAGTGCGGCGGTCTAGGAAAACCCGTCAGCTGTCACGTTTGAGAAAAGTGTTAATGGCATTGGTGAACCCACACATTTCAATAGCTAAAATGTACGTAACAGGTGAACAGTAGCAGATCCATGCACAAGCAATCTAACAACCCTTCTTGATCACTCAGCGACTTCCGATGGGTTTTCCTAGACTGCCACACATATAAAAAACTATTTTTATTATGCTTCCTAACAGCAACAACCCGAACTGGGCTGTAGACTAATAGTAGGCCGGCCAACACGAAATTTTAAACATTTGTCGGCATCGTGTGTTAATGGCTGGCATCTATGCTAGATCATACCCTAAGATGAGGTGAAATTTAAGGGTGGATGCCACCCTGGATTTGACGGTTAAAGGTCATTATCAAGCTCACTGTATTCAAATATACCGAGCTTACAGGAAAATGGGACCCGATGTACAGCTATCTTTTGAACGGTTGGATTTACACCCCATAAATGTATTACCAACAGATAGAAACATGTTATCTCTTAATCAAATAAGCATGTCTTTTGTAGTTTTTAACTTGTTACGAAATTGGAAATGGCGTTTTAATGTATTTTGACCTATTTTACATGAAAAACGTTATTTCTTATTACGAAACTACTGAAAACAATTAAAAACGTGCTTATTTGGTTGCAAGGTACCATATTTCTATCTGTTGGTAATACATTTACGGGGTGTAAATCCAACTGTTCAAAAGATAGCTGTACATCGGTTCCCATTCTCCTGTACAAAGCTCAGTTCTTGGCCCAATGATAAAGTCAGTTCCAAAAATTCAATCGGCCGTAACTTCGTCAAAATTCAAATTTAACAGTGGCATCCACCCTAATATTGTTCAGTAGTCTGTATTTTACAGTTCTACCATGTGTCCCAATAAATTATGTTGGTTACATTTCTACGACCAAATTGGATCAAATGGTTAAAGTAGGGCCTAACATGTAACATGTAATAGACCTATCCATTTGCCCAGTTTGGTCATTCAAGCGCGAGGGCGTGGTTTAGGGTGTGGGCCAAGCCAAATCAGTCTGACTTCAGAGTGCCACTGGATCAATGCCTTTTTACACAAATGAACAGCGCACCTTCATGGTGTTGCAGTATCAAGAAACTGAGAATGCATGCTGCTGAAGTTAGGCGACGTTTTGGAGCTCACGTTATTGCGCTCGGTCATGAACGTGAGTGGCCTCCACGTTCACCAGACCTGACACCTCTGGATTTTTGTCTCTGGGGCTACCTCAAGAACCGTGTGTTCGTGCCACAGCCAGCAGATATGCGAGAGTTGCGCGAACGGATAACAGAGGTGTGTTGAAATTGATGGCGCTCAGGTTGAAGGACACCACAGGATGATGTAAGAGTTGGTATGAGGAACAAAATGTAATGAACCAGTATGCCACCTGTCATTTTACTTCTTTACCGAAGAATTCATTGGTTTGGCCTTACTTCATGTCACGGTCGTCGATCACCAGTCATTGCATCACAACCAGTATTTAGGCCTCCCCTTAACCCCTTCATCCTATTTGGTGGTATAAATGTAACCAACATAATTTATTGGGACACATGGTAGAGGGGATGCCATCCATTAACAGAAAATGCCGACTAATTTTTTTCTAGAAACTTTTTGGAGGTTTGGCCGGCCTACTATAATCCACAGAAACAACGAAACCACACGAGGGTGTATCTTGAGATTATGATGAACAGCTTTTCGTCAACTTTTCAAGCCTTTGATTTTTGACGTCGCATGCTACTTTCAGAGCAGTGTTTGATGTATTCGTCATGCACAATCATTGAAGTAGCCGCAGATACTGCCAGAATATTCGAATCAACGAACATCCTCTCTCCGTCTGCACGACGTGTTGTACAGTGTAAATAAGCTATGTGCCTCGCGATAAAACATGTACTGTATCATAAAGGAATCAAACGTAAAGGTTTAGCAGCGAACAATGTTGTAACTGAGGGATATAGGCTACTTTATGCGTCGCCATCAGACGTCCCTCACTACCTGAATTTTTGCTTGCTGTAATGGGCAGGAGTTTTAACTTTTGTGTGGTGGTGGAGTGCATGAATAAGTCAATTTGATGCATTGAATTCCATTTCTGAGGATAACAGAGCTGTTTTCACCGTCATTAGTGTTCCATATGCAAATGTACGTAAGCCTATTCAAATGTACACAGATGTGTCTGCCACATCATCGTTCGTGGGGTTCTATTAATTCCGTCCTGTTGTATCATAAGATCAATTCTTCAGAATTCAACAAAATTAGCACCAAGCATGCAGAAGGACCTTCCCAATAAGAGTCAGAATTAAATATTCTGAAGTTCAATTTCATAAAATGCTACATTTCGTAAGTTGAACCTTTTTGTTTGATTTCTTTATGACTGTATGGATGATATCACGCAAAATGTTGGCTTTATGTTTGTTAAATCAGTGACCAATCAATATTCATTGATGACTGAAAATTGTCATTATTGTCGAGAGCAAATTCGAATTTTTTTGACTTCAATGAA
This sequence comes from Notospermus geniculatus, assembly GCA_002633025.1. Taxonomy (NCBI): domain Eukaryota; kingdom Metazoa; phylum Nemertea; class Pilidiophora; order Heteronemertea; family Lineidae; genus Notospermus; species Notospermus geniculatus. Next base: position 689,345 of record NMRB01000056.1, read on the forward strand.
ATCATCCAACAATCATTACCGGTATGTAAAATTGTGTATGTGTCTCACATTTTATGTAAGTAATCTACCCTTCAGTAACAGACTAATCTTCACCTGCCAAAAACATATTGTACAGTACCTAAACGTGAATATATCTCGGTGTGTACAGTTATGGACATAAGTTTATCTGCACCTGATACCGTGAATATCTCAAATACATGTACTACTGAGGGTCAGTTTTAACACGGTTTGTTCCATTTAGTCCAGTTGCTTAGCCTCAAAATTCGGGCCCATCGGGACACGGCGGACAAAAGCACCATTTTTTGTATACTCGTTCCTCAGATGACAATCTTCAAATTTGGAGGGGGCGCCACGTTGGGACCCCCCCCCCCCAATTTCACCTTTTTTTTGAAGTTCACGAGCCGCTAACACTGACTTCATTGGACCCGAGACCTGAGCTTTGTACAGGAAAATGGGACCCGATGTACAGCTAACTTTTGAATAGTTGGATTTACACCCCATAAATGTATTATCAACAGACAGAAACATGGTGCCTCGTAGTCATATACGCATGTTTGCAGTAATTTTTAACTGGTTACGTAATTGGAAACGGCGTTTTTATGTATTTTGACCCATTTTGTGTTAATTTACATAAAAAACGTCATTTTTTATTACATAACTACTGAAAACAATTAAGAACATGCTTGTCTGCTTCTGAGGCACCATGTTTCTATCTGTTGGTAATACATTGGGTGTAAATCTCACCGTTCAAAAGTTAGCTGTACATCGGGTCCCATTCTCCTGTACAAAGCTCAGTTCTTGGGTCTAATGACAAAGTCAGTGTCCTCAGCTTCAAACGGCATTTTCTCAAAACGCCCAAGGATGCCAGAGTGGCGCCCCCTCTAAATTTAAAGAGTAGGCCTACCAATAGACAAACCACCAGAAGAAAATGGTGCTTTTGATAATTGACAAATTGATATTTGACATATTGTGAGGGTGTCTTGGAAATCCCGACGGATGTCGCATTTGAGGAAAGTGTGAAGGCCTCGGTGAACTGGCTCATTTCAATAGCTGAAATGTAGCCTACTACGTTACAGGTAAACAGTGGGCCGTATTCAAAAAGGGTGTTTAAGACTTAGACGCGTGTAACTTCGTCAAATGCATGGTGGAAGTGTCTGCATTTAGTGAAGTTACACGCGTGATATACATTTTGACCAACCGAATTTGAAACTGTCATTACCCATTTTAACAAATTTTTAATGGAACCTCGTCCCAAGGTGCACGTTCGCATATTTGCACAGGCTTTGCCTATGACTGGAGCACGGCTTTGCCTGAAGACTAGGTTCACTCTCTATGGGGGGTATTCGAAAAACCTGGACTGAGAAACACTGGATTGGATTGGAGTCTGACTCACTACACTCCACCACCTGGATTCTGTATGCATGAACAAAAGATGTTAGTGTCATGTGATGAAAAACCGCGGGTAGGCCTACTAAAATGAATCCAGGTCCCTTTGCATCGTGTTACCGTCTCGGGTATGTGACATGTACCCTTGAATGTGATAAGTCCAATTTCAACCAACCCCAGTCCTTACAAAACGTCTAGACGGCATTCTTTGAAATTTTATAAGTTATAAGCAAAAAGGACTTCAATTAGATACAAATTGAACCCAGACTTCAATAGGCCAACCTCCTTTAAGCCATCCACTACCCCAGCTATGAACAGTAGTTTAGGCCAAGAAACAAAGAATTGGGGTTAACGGCAATATAAACACTTGACACTGATATCTCATCGGTGTCCTTTGTTTTTAGAACGACACGAACACAATCCAGGTGGTGGAGAGCAGCGAGTCAGAGTCCAATCCAATCCAATCCAATCCAGGTTTTCTCAGTCCAGGGTTTTCGAATACCCCTCTATGGGGGTACCACCAAAAATCAAAACAAACCCCGCGAATCATTCGCTTTAATCATGCTGGCATGCGTCAGGATGTCAGCAGTGCATTCTAATCCCTCCTGACATGGCGGCTATTATAGGTAATGTCACGAAACATCTCTCTTGTGACTTGCCATTTCAATTTGCCAGCGTAATGGACTGGCTAATGGCATATCGCTTACAAATACTCGAAATGCGTGTTATGAATATGATGTTACGGTAAAAATGACGTGTGTGTAAGTAAACTTCAACTTAGGTCTGGAGATCCTTTAAAAATACTGGCCGAGTTCCTAGTTTATTGACCGTCTTTTATCTTAAAAGATAACGTTTTCATATCACAATACAGCCGAACTAAACTCCTGTCCACTACACACGATACACAACACACAATAAAGCGGACAATGGCGATTCTTTATCAACTCCTTCAGTCAACCTAAACTTTTCACACCTTTTTGTTTTTTCAGCGTTTCTGTATTAATACTTCAGATCCATAATATTGGAATTCACCTCATTTACGTCTGTGATCTCCACTAGAAAGTGCCTGAGGAAGACCCGGGTTGGGGTCGAAAATTTGCGAAATCCGGTGTGATTAAGTCTGTAATGTCCCCACTCTTCTGATGTCCCCCATTGGTGTTTGTCACAGGATTAAGGATCTTGGTCTCTTTAGAGTCCAATTCAATGGCGCCGCTTAATCCGTAAATGTATTGTTGGGGGACATCACATATCAGGGGCATTAGATTCGTTTACACTGGAGACAACTTTTACGTATCGTATCAGTCATTAGGGAGTTTAAGAAATCAAACGACAAACGTTAACTTTACGACTATGGCAAGCCAAAGCGGAAAAAATGTCAGGACACCAAAACAACATCAGGAATACCAAAAAACATGTCAGAAATCTATAAAATCACCTCAGGATTTGAAAAGAACATGCAGGATTTACAAAAAAACATGTCAGGACTTTACAAAACGTGTCAGAAATTTAAGAAGCACGTCAGAGTTTACAAAAACATGTCAGAATTCTCATAAACATATCAGAGTT
>NMRB01000056.1:699236-731609 GCA_002633025.1 Notospermus geniculatus
GTTTTTGGGTAGGTATACTGATTTTCAACGGGAAATAACTTGTTAACAGTTCAGATCTTCTTGCGAATTGGCTATCTGGGCCCAAATCTGAATTTTGACCTCGACATTTTTTTTGCCGAAATTTAGGGGGTAGGGGAAATAAGAATGCCTTTTACAGATGATTTTAATCGCTAAGCCTAAACATATTTGGTATCACTGGAAAGGATATGGGACCAGCTACAATTTGGTGCTATGCAAATTATGATGACGTCACCGATGACGTCACCAGAGGTCAAAAGGTTGCATTTTCTGGGGGCAAGTGAAAATCAGGGGTATCCGTACAAAAAAGGTTGATATACCAAAACGCAAAATAGTTTCAAAAAGTAAAATAACCCCAAATTTAGAGGAGATATATAGGAAGTTTTTAATACCAAAAAGATTGGTATATACCGCACAGTGAGGAAGTTAACCCTTTCTCTTGAAATGGTGGAAATTCCAAATATGGTCATTTTCTGAGTCTGTGTCGAACAAGAATAATTTTGAAGCAAGAAGGAATTTCCTATCAGGGTACATTCATCAAACCACTATTCAAGTATAGAATGCTGTTTTTAACACTTAGGCCAGTTTTATGTGGATTTTGAAGAAAGAGATACCGGTATTCGCATTGGTTCCTGCAAGTTATGATAAGCCAATAGACTCGAACAATAGATCATAAATGCATGTATTTACAGACTATCTACTGATACTGAATCGAGAGACAAGGGTTTATGATGACTTTACTGGCTGTATAGAAAATATTGGGTAAAGCTGTAAATGTAGGAGGAAACCGAAGCACACGGAGGAAACCTACGTTGTCAGAGAGAGAATCATCCTCTGTAAAGACCCACATCCGAACAGGACTCGGCCCGAGACCTCACACGAGGCAGGTGTTTTTTTTAAATATCGAATCAGAGCCAAGCATCTGAGAGAATATTATTGGCTGTGTAGACACTACTAGGTGTCTTGTAAATGCAGGAGGAAACCTGCGTTGTCGGAGTGAGAATCACGTCTGTAAAGACCCACACACTCGAACAGGACTCGACCGTAGACCTCACACGAGGCAGGCACCCACTGGGAACATCGGTGGGGACCGTACGGTATCGGCCAACCATTTTTCAACTCGTCGGAACAAAATCCGACAGACATCGGCCCATAATGGGTGGCGTCCACTAGAGCGCCGACAAGACTAGGAAGGGTTGCGGAAGCAAATTATGCCATTTCTGCATCCTTTCCATGTCAGACACGTTAAAAGTGTGCAATTCATCGTTTCCTGGGACATTCTCTGCAGACATACCTACCTGGGAGTGTCCTAGGAATCAAGCATGAAGGGCGCGAATGCTGCTGATCGTAGCAGGACAAGCGCGGACACATCTAGGATCACACCAGGAGTGGCAAAATCATGGACTAGGACAATCAGGATGACTTTCCGACAACCATATTTAGGTATGCGGACAGTATGAGGAAATAATGCAAGCTTATAAATTCGGCGACGACTTTTTCTCATGTCTGCTAGCCTTCATCGAATAAGGAAACGCGGCAATGGAAAGCCGGCCTTAAACTCCACGCCGCAACCTGTTGACTTCCGTGTCTTGACCGCAAAAATGTCTTGACGTGTCTTGACGGCTTCGCGCACTCGCTTATTTTGATCCGCGTCGGTTCCGCGCATTCCTGAAACAGTCCGCGTGGGTTCTGCTTGCCTTCGTGAAGCCGCCCGACCGCGGAGGCTTTCAGGAGCATTTGCGGAAGTGTTACAGAAAGGCGGGATGTCCTGACGATGTCTGCACAACAATGCAGACAAGTTGCCGAAGTTGTCGGGAAGTTCATTTCTGCGTCCAAATTTTGGTCTCGATCAAAATTTCGATGCGGAAATCTCACCCTCTCTGCAGAAATGCCGCGAACTGTTCAGGAATGATAAAGACAGTGAACGGAACCGTTCAAGAATATCCGGGGAGGTTGCCGAATGAATGCGGATTCACTAAATTTGCATTCCGCGTCTTGTCTGCACCCTAGTGGACACTATGTTTTACTGGCCAGTGTCCCACGCGGGGGGCGCCGTCGAAAACCATCTTATTCAAGGATATGTGAAAGATATGTGGGAAAATCCGTCCCCGGCCGCAACGTCACAAAAAACACCAATGTCAAGATATCCTCCGGCGGCTGCTGCATTTGTGTGACTGAGGCATTAGAAGTGACAGTAGACTGGACATTATTCAGGCAGCACAGAATTATTTCTATGCGCTGTATGGCAAAGAGGAATTAACTGTGAATTAACTAAAATGTGACCCTCCACAGCAAAGCCAGTGGCATGTCGCTCTTATCTTGGCTGGTTGAGACCAAATGTTTGTCAGTTTCAATATTGTCTCCCTGTTATGAAATCTGAAACGATCTATTTCTTCCAGTCTCTCCTGGTGTCATCTTAGTTCGTTGCGTCTCACCTTCTGGGCGACATGCGACTGGTTTTGCTGTGGAGGGTCACGAATATCATCTGTTCATGCTGAAAAGGCCGATATACACGTTCCTTACCAGAAACCAAGGACGCCTTCCAACTCCACCTGCTCCGTGCCCTTCACAAGCTGACGATTTGTAAACAGTCTGATATAGAAGTCAAACCTCTCCTGCCAGACGCAAGCAAATTTGGCAGGCATGTGGAAAACGGTGCGCCTTGTTTGAGGAGCGGATGACCAAAGAGCCAAAACCCAACATTCTCACATCAAGCAAGTGTAAAAAGGACGTTGCGGACTTAGACATGTCAGAAGTCGGCGTAAATCAGCTGGTGTGACAGGAATCAAAGTTAACGTCCTAATGCAAGTCCGCCAAACAATAGCGCGCTATTGTCAGGATACATTCGAATGGTCATGGTGTCTCTATAGCAATGTATTCTGATCCCTCGCTGAACAATAAAACCGGACTTTGGTTCCGGGGGGACTGTGATTCCTGTCACACCGGCATCAAGTGCACAATTGCATGTGTTTGCCGTGGCAATCCTGAATCGTGCGATTTAGCCGATTGAAATACCTTGATGCCTACAACTGAATGTCTGCCTTGTGAAGCAGTTCTGAAGCAGCGAGTTAGCATAGATCTCCTCCGTGTGCTTCGGTTTCCTCCTACATTCACAACACCCAGTAGTGTCTACAGAGCCAATAATATCCTCTCAGATGCTTGACTCCGATTCAATATTTAAAAAAATAGTGTCAATGGCACTGTGCCCGCTTGGCTTGAAGCATGGTGATGGCCAAGGGAGAAATAACGCTTTGTTTTTTTTGGTTTTGGCGCCCCTAGTGCTGGCAAAGTCAAGAATTAGATTTTACCGAAAATTCATCCCAGTTGTTACACTACAGTCTAGAGGTAGATATGTGCTAAGTTTCAAAGCGATAGGGGCAAACCATTACAAAAAGAGCCGATTTCGTAATTTCAGGCGAACTTTGACCTCTGCGAACTTGAAAAGTAGGTCAAATTAAAAACTCGAGTACTATATCGTATGTATCCTTTTAGATATACCCATGAAAAAAAATTGACAAAAATCCATCTCTCGGTTAGGAAGAAATAGCACTTTCCATGATTTTGGTTTTGGCCCCCTGGTGGCTAAGTAAAGAAGTTTTGTCTGTAAGTTGCTATCATCTAGAGGTACATATGTACAAAGTTTCAACACAACAGTTCAAGCCATTATCAAAATATAGCCCTTTGAAATTTTTCACAAAACGCCCCCTGGAGGCCAAAATAGGAGTCCAACCGTGCTCAAAATCGACCTCGACCTAGATCTTAGGCCCATATATACACCCACCAAAGACCAAAAAGATTCGTCAAAAAATAAAGGCGCTAGAGCGCTAACAAATCAAAAGTTTACGTACGTACGTACGTACGTACGTATTGACGCACGACAGACAACCACTCAATGACCCCAACCACAGCTTAAGCCCTGCTGGGCCTTGCGGCCAAGCGGGATAAAAACACCTGCCTCGTGTGAGGTCTCGGGTCGAGTCCTGTTCGGATGTGGGTCTTTACAGAGGATGATTCTCTCTCTGACAACGTAGGTTTCCTCCGTGTGCTTCGGTTTCCTCCTACATTTAAACTAATGGTGGATGAGGTGAGAAAGTACATATGGTTACTGACATGACTGAGCTGGCGACGTTGTCAACCATTCAATAGTCAATGGAACATGGCGGGTGATTTCAACATCCACACTGACGATACCTCAGATGTAAACGTGAAACGATTCAATGAAATCATCTCTTGCTTTGATCTTATTCAAGTAGTAAATCGCCCTACCCATAAACGGGGGCACATTCTCGACCTCATCTGTTTGCCTCAGTCCGTGCTTGATAATTCACATTGCAGTGGCGATTCTCCAGCGGAGAAAGTGAACCTTGATGTAATTGATAGCACTGGATCCGACCACTTTCTGATAACATTTGACCTCCCAGTTGACAGTCTGCATAACCACCATGGAACCCGTATCAAAACCCAAGCGCGTAACATTCGTGGCATTGACCGGGACGGGTTTATGTCTGATGTGTTCCTCTCAGCCACAAACTGCTCAAACAATGGAGCCAATGACGCTTTTAGGTGCCTCGACGATGTTCTTCGCACTGCCCTTGACGACCATGCACCTGCCAAGTCCATGCGTCCGAAAGAACGACAGCCTGAGCCCTGGATGTCGAAGGAGGTGCGGGCGGCGAGGGCACTGCGGAGACGTTGTGAGGCGCGCTGGCGGTCATCTGGCCTTGAGGTCCACAAACAGATCTATTCCGGCCAGGTCAGGGCCACCTCATCTGTTATAAAGGATGCTAAACGAGCATATTATACTACCAACTTATCAAGCGCTAAGAACACTCAACGGGAACTTTTCACAACTTTTGCTAAATTAACTGCTGACCGTTCCACTGCAATCCTGCACTTCAACGGTGTTTCAGACACTGAATTAGCCAACAGATTTGCTGATTACTTCGATGTGAAGATTGCCAATATCCGTAGTGATCTTGACCGAACGGCGTCAAGCACTGCCCACAATTCATTTGTAACCTCAGCCAACCCTCTTTTCTCCGAGTTTGAACCTGTAACTGCCAGCGAACTCAAATCTATTATCAGTAAGACTCCTATTAAGACGTCATATCTCGACCCCATTCCAACATCATTACTCAAGGATATTCTTCCCAATATTCTCCATCTTCTGACAGATATCATCAATGAATCCTTAAAAACGGGGGTATTCCCAGATGACATGAAGCTGGCAGTTATAACTCCAATCTTGAAGAAACAGGGCGCTGATGTAACTGACCTCAAGAATTTTCGGCCGGTGTCGAACTTAGCTTATTTTTCTAAGCTCCTTGAGCGAGTCGTTGCAACTCGGCTTCACAAGCACCTTGCCAACTACAACCTTTACACCCCAAACCAATCGGCATATCGCCAGGGTCATAGTGTCGAGACAGCTCTCACCTCAATTGCTGATAGTGTTTTTCGCAGCTTGGACAAGAGAGATGGTGTAGCTATGGTGCTTCTTGATTTGTCGGCTGCCTTCGACACCATTGATCACAGTATCCTTCTGAGCAGATTGAAAAGCGTGTTCGGTATTGATGGTACAGTACTAGCTTGGATTAAGTCATATCTTTCCAATCGCACTTTTAGGGTCAAAGTTGGGGACTCCCTGTCAGATACTCACGACTTAAAGTTTGGTGTCCCACAGGGCAGCGTTCTTGGGCCACTGTTATTCTCTTGTTACACTCAGCCGCTGGCGGGACTCATGCAGGAACATGGTTTATGTTCCCATTTCTATGCTGATGACACACAAACATGGCAAGCGTTCAGGTTGACTTCAGTGTCTGCACTAACATGTGTCATTGGCAGGCTTGAAAAGTGTCTTGATGAGGTCCGCCAGTGGATGAGTGTCAACAAACTCAAGTTAAACGACCTGAAAACCGAGTTCCTTCTCCTCGTATCTCCATCACAAGGTGACTTGCGCCCCAGTGATGCTATACTCCACCTGGGTAATGCTGAAATTAAGCCTTCCACAAAGGCTCGTAACCTTGGTTTTATCTTTGATGGTGCTATGACTTTCCATGAACAAATATCCCAGGTCGTATCATCCGGCTACTTTCACTTACGCAAGATCGCTTCCATTAAGAAATATCTCCCCGTTGAACTTCTTACTACTCTCACTCATGCTTTTATTACATCAAGGCTCGATTTCTGCAACGCCCTCTACAATGGTCTACCAGACTACGAAATAAACCGTCTTCAAAAACTACAAAACCAAGCAGCACGGCTGGTCTCTAATACCAAAAGGAGAGAGCACATAACACCGGTTCTCAAACAACTGCACTGGCTCCCGGTCCAGGCTAGAATTAAATTCAAAATTTTGACTTTCGCTTTCAGAGCCGTGCGGGGCGAGGGCCCTGCATATCTCCAGCTGCCGCTCTTTTCTGCTGAAAGATCTACTAGGGCTGGAGCTGCACCCAGACTCGCCCAACCCAGAGCCAGGAAGAGGACAGCTGGAGATAGGGCTTATAGTGTCTGCGCCCCGCGGCTCTGGAACGAATTACCTTGTGATATCAGGGCTTGCAATTCTTTCGAAAATTTTAAGAAATCTTTGAAAACCTTTCTTTTTAAACAGTATTATTAGTGTTCCTTTTCTGTCTTCAATGTTTTAGTTCTATGTCTTAACTCTCATTGTCTTATCTCCTATGTTTTATTCTTTCTTATCTTGTCGTTTTATCTCTCTCATACTTTTATTTTTATTGTAAAGCGCCGCTGACGATTTATTTCAAAGGGGCGCTATAGAAATTCACTATTATTATTATTATTATTATTATTATTATTATGTCTCTGACAGTTCAACATTAACTTCCTTGAGGATGGATGAACCACGGCCGGGACAGAATTGGTCTCGTCTCGGTTTGTGAACTGAAAAACAAAGACAAAACTCCATAACTGGCGCCCCATTCACGCCCAATCTCGTACCCAGAGATTAGTTACGCTCGGCCGAGGTTGATGGTCGCTACACTAATCTCTGGAGACGGCTACGCCCTAGCGGTGGCTTCGGGAACCAAAATGCAATGGCAAGTGCGTTACACACGGCGCATCCCGCTTCACTCCAAGTTTATACAGTGCGCCATGTATTGCTGTGGATTTTCCTCGATAAGTACAACAGATCCCTCGAAAAAACCTTTCTAAGGACATTTTTGTGTGTAACATTTTATACTCAAGTCATCTCAAGTCATTTCAGTGCATTTGTGGTTAAAATTCGGTCTAAAACTGCACGATACCAAAAATCACAGCTAAGGCGTGATTTGGCTTAGCCGTCTCCAGAGATTTGTGCAGCGACCATCAACCTCGGCCCGAGCGTAACGAATCTCTGGGTACGAGATTGATTCACGCCGTGGAAAGTGAGACTGTATCCTGAACTTTAGCTGAATAAACGCAGAGTTCCCTATCCTTTCGTCGTTGATGGCCCCAATCAAACCAAAGACATACCAAGCTATCTAAATATGTGAAATAAAAGGAATTTTTATTGTCATACACTACAAAAACGGCCAGAGTCGGAGACTCAAAATGACGAATGAAGCCAATAAAAAATCGAGCCGTGAACTGGTGATGAAGCGAGGCCTTAGACCCATCGACATCAGTTGATTGCATCAAAATTCTCATGTCCTTCATTGTTAATGGTCCCAGTTAGACTAAATATGTATCAAATAATCAAAATATGTGAGATGGTAGCAATTTTTAAGGCAGCACGCTATGAAAGCAGCCCGAGTTGAAGGCTTCGAATGACGTTGAAGCAGAGTTCGTCATTGCTCGGTTCGATCATTGCGATTTTTTCCCAATATATATCGTCATATTTTGAACCGACTGTGTAGTTTTGGTGTAAAATACTTTTAGTTATTGCTTGATCATACCCTAAAATACCACTCGCGTATGATTTCATGAGGTAATTGTGTATGATCATTGGGATTTTATGCCCTTATCATAGGTATATTTCATCTCGATTCACCTTCTGCAAGCACCACCACATTTCCCATGATTCCTCATTCCATGAACAAAAGAGCATCCAACATCCTCAAAGTAACTGGCGCGGGAAATTCAAACAACGCTGTTTTCTATTTTGTCAGCTAGCGCCCCCTGGAGAACAAATTTCGAATTAATTACCATCACACTTGGTGTATCAAAAATCAAGCTCCATACCCTATCAATTTCTATTTGATATATAGCTTCTGGGCTGAGTTATTGGGGTTTTCCATTTTACGGAAAATGCCCCCTGGAGGACATAATGTAGGTCAGATCGCATTTTTGGGGGGTTCTGTTTCGAGTCCTTCCTAGGGCCTACCTCTTCACCAACTTTCATGACCCTGGGCCTTGCGGTTGCGAAACGTGCCAGGTTCACGGACGACACACACACACACACACAGACGGACGCCACTCAGTATACATATGACTAGCTCAGCTGAAAGCTGAGCTTAAAAAAACGTATTTTAGAAACAGACTAGAGCATATAATTCTGCTGGAAATCGTACAGCGTACTGCGGCCGTTTTTGGCGTACAAAATACGCCGAAATCGTATGGGTAGGCAGGTCTGCCTTTGCTTTTTACGGCAGTTATTTAGGGCCTCCAAGACATATTTTGAGACCAAAATTATCATGAATTTGCATGACTTGTATTTTGGACAAAAGTTACCCTCAGGGCCGTATGCACCAAACGAAGATCATCTTGAACTTAGGTTGAGCCACAACTTTTCTATTGTTCAGGTTCGCCAGAGCATGATATGACAATGGAAAAGTTGTCGCTCAACCTGAGTTCAAGATAATCTTCGCTTGGTGCATACGGCCCTCAGAGCACCGGGTTTTTTTCGAAAAAAAGAAAAAAAATTGCCAAAAATGCATGTGTTTTGAAATTTTAAATTTATGACCTTTACCGAGTAATGGTCCTTTAAAAAAGAAAATTGTTGCGCCGAGTATACTCAGTAACGGCGCTCTAAGGCCCAAAAAATAAAGTATTTGTTTCTTGTCCGCGCCCGCGTCATTCCCAGACCCTCCGCATCGAAATTTTTTTTTCACCAATTTCAAATTTTCCCACTTTGCTTACGCAGTGCGTTCTATACAATGCACAGAAATGCTTCATCACTTGAAATCATCTTTGTTTTTCATGAAATCTGTGCTTTAAACATGTGGAGAGATAGTTTGCTGGTGGTACTTCCCCCATCCATGAAGAAAACGGGAAAAAAATTATTTGAAAATAAAAAAAATTCACATGCCCGCATCATTTTTCGCTGAGTTGCTGGACAAGAAACAGACAATATTTTTTTTGGCCTAAGGCCCGTATGCACCACCTCAGATTAGCCCCAATTCGGCTTAAGCCCAACTTAAGCTCCAGCTTAACTTTTGATCCTATTGCACCATAACCACTGTTGATCCAGAGCTTTCTGGGCTAGCGATGCAAGGGGGAAAACGTACTCTTAAAGGAGTTAGACGCCGAAGTTGTAAACAAGCTGGTTTGTTTACAAATATGGTCAGCAAACTAGTTTTATTCCTTCGTGCAGGTGGCAGCACCCGTGATCGTTAGACTGGTTCCCGGTCCGATGCAACTCACTCACGATATTCACGTCAGTACATATCACCGACAATAGGTGGCAGCACCGCAGGCGTCCGTGGATGGAGAACCAGTGAGTGAGTGTTTACAACTTCGGCGTCTAACTCNTTAAGGGGGCGGTAGTGGAAACATACAGCGCCGTTTTAGTGCGGCGGTCGAAGGTTGAACCGTCTTATTTATGAATAACCATGTATTGTTAATAAAATTAGGCGTCAAGGACAAGCTGATCATGGTTCGTTGCCAAAACCTACACTCTTTCAAAAATATTGTCCAGCACAATGCTTTTGTACACCCGGTGCGTCCGTGCGCATAGGCCTATTTTAATGACAATAAGGAGGTTACTTTAATAGCCCACGTATTTCGAAAAGCGTAGGCGTGTTTAGGTCAAAATACGAAAATTTTGGGAAGACTTTTCTCGTCCATCAGGCATCGCACTTTAGTGGTTTCTTTTCATTTGGCAGCAGTATATTTGTGCGCAGGGCACGACGTTGAGATTTTTTCACTATTCAACAGGATTCGGGAGATATTCAAAAAGTTCATTTTTGACCAATTTTTGGCACAAATTACATAATTATCATTAAGAATTAGAATTTGCAAATTATCTCAACGTCAGCACCTGCACATATGTATTCCCCAACATTTTGTGGTAAAACGCCAGGTCCCAGTCGCCTTGTTGCCGAGAAATCTATGACGAAAACGTCAAATGGGGGTCTCATTGTTTGCTTAATTAGCTGATTAATGAAAGATGAAAGCACATCGTTTAAAATTCAGATGTGTAGAACAAGAGTAGCAATTTCATAGAAATACATGAAATCGATGCTACCTTTTTGCTTGAAGAAAATATGAATTGTTTTCAGTCGCCATTTGCAGTGCGCTTCCTTATGGCTACCGCCCCCTTAAGAGTTGAGAATTCTGGAGTGGAGATGCAGGTTTAGGCCTACATGATCCCCCTTCTCCAGCTGTAATGTGGATCCGGAATGTAGAAGAGTGCCAGCTGAAAGAATTATCAAAGAACGTTTGTTTCGGAATAGAGGGATGCATCACTCCACCCGAAATAAATGGCCACCGCTAGGCTACCTACGGCAGCCTGCGTAGCTATGGCATTATGGATTAGGATCTATGGGAAAATTCCACAGCAGCCCTGAAATCCCGTCAACGAAAAAAGTATTTGTCGGCTATAATCCAAGTCATTCACAGGCCCAATTTAAGAAACATATTCACTGATTCCAATGATCGGTAGCACTTGTCACAAAAGCACGTGAACAACGAATGACGTGCTGAACTGGCGGTTGGATATAGAGAACTACATGTATGCATGAATTAGGCAAAGCAGACAAAGAACTCTGTTACTAAGCCACATTGTGGCATTTCTGACAATGGCTTATGCTGATTCAATGGCCGATTATGCTGTTAACAGGCGTGATTTGTTATCTGCACGGGGTGATAGACAGTGAAGCGAACATTCGACTTCGGCTTGGCCTGTAAGCAGAAAGCAGACGACCGCCACAAAATGCCGAATTTTCGTGTTATTTTCGGCGATATTGTATCCATTCATATATGATTACTTACTACGGATATCTTTCGTGGAAACAGTACCGCTAAGCAGCATTCAAGATGGCTGCCTTGGAATTGTGTCCGAGGGGAAATGCGACCGTACGGAAATTGCCGAGCAGTTGCCTTCGGAAGTTCCGAATGGTTCCCCATTAGGGCTTATTGGAATGAAATGGTCCATGGACCATGTGCTCATCGGGTTGGACATAATAGTCTATTGACAGAGGGAGGTACATATCAGTGTTTATGAGCAATCTCGGTCAAGTCACTCCCAGGTAGGACTTTGATGATTTTGGGGTTATGCCACCTGGCGCCATATTGTATGTTCGATCGGGCCGGAACTTCACACGCAAATAAAGGTCATCTGCAGGGGACCACATAGCACATTGGAATGCTTTGGGTCAAGTCGTTCCTGAGTTACAGTACTTTGATGATTTTCGGGTTACGCCACCTGGCGGCCATATTGGATGTCCGATCGGGCCGAAATTTCACATGGTCATAAAGGTCATCTGCAGGGGCCCACATAGCACATTGGAGCGCTTTGGGTTAAGGCGTTCCTGAGTTACAGCACTTTGATGATTTTGGGGTTATGCCACCTGGTGGCCATGTTTGAAGTCAAATCAGGCTGAAATTTGACGTGCATGTAAAGGTCATCTAGATGGAAATAAATATAAAACGTCAGCCCTCTGCGTCAAGCCGTTCCTGAGTAATAGCACTTACTTGATTTTCAGGTTACGCCACCTGGCGGCCATACTGGATGTCCAATCGGGCCGAAACTTGGCATTTTTAAAGGTACCCCTCCAGTGCATGTTTATGCAAAATACGAAGTCGCTCGGTGAAATAATAACAAACTGTGAGAGGTTCGTCACTTTTGTCGAACTTTGACCTCTGTGACCAGGAAAAGTAGGTCAAATCAAAAACCCGTTACATATGTCATGTATCCTCATTAGATACACCTATGATAAAAATTTGGAGATAATCCAGTCATTAGTTCAGGAGTTATTGCACTTTTTGTGTTTTTGGTGTTGGCCACCTGGTGGCCAAGCCAACAATCGAATCAGACCGAAACTTGGTGTCATGGGTCATCTGACCTAGGGCTATGTATGTACCAAGTTTCAGATCAATAGCCCTAGCGGTTACGAAACGTGCCCTGCTAACGGAACACGACGACGTACGACGCCGGACGACGACGGACGCTTCACCATCGTAATAGCTCACCCCGGTGAGCTAAAAAGCATCCTCCCACAGCAGGACTTTGGTATCGTTCCTTTTCATACACTCGCACACAAAGCCCTGCTGAAATTGGGCCTCCCAGCCAAGCTTGAGGCGGTCAGAAAACCATTGCCCAATCAGAATGCAGCATTTCTAGGGTTTGAATGCGAAATAATTAAGACTTATATAAATAATCAAAAATAATAAGAATCTTATTTATATATTAGAAGAACCACTGGGATAATATCCAGTCAATTTTGAAAAGACATATTTATAAGTGATTTGTAGATACAAAACATCTACGATAAAAGAGTAAAACCACGAAATTACCAACACCACAACAATAGAGGGAGTGCAACTGCAGTACGGAACAGCCGCATCAGATTCACTGGATGTCCTATTTCAGCAGGGGGTTTGTGTGAGTGAATGAAGAGGAACGAGGTAAAAACCCCTGCTGTTGGGAGGATGGGAAAAAGCGGAACGGAACAGAACAGGCGGACTCGTTCCGTCGGAGGGAGCGACCATTATCTGTACAATGATGATGACTAGACTGGTTATTGTCTTTGCCGCCCTACCCCCACGGAGTAGGAATTATTTAGCGCCGACACTCTGACGCTGCGGTCGTTTCTAGCTCCAGTCTTGTGCAGAACTTTATATAAAATCATTCATAAAGCATGATCATCGTTCATGATATTACGATGGCGCCCCATAGCAGGCCTACACAGGTGGTCCAAAAAAACGCACAAGCATACTTCCCCTACCCAGAGCCCAAAACTACTGATGGCATTGGATGGAAAATCTTTCTAGAAAAAAAAGGACACCAAGATATCCCGATTCGGTCCAGTGATCGCACAACATCGAACAAAGCCAAACCAATATCGCTTAGTCTGCGGTGGCTGAGGAGATCGGAGGCGGTCAGATCGCTTGCGATATCACCCTCACCTCGCCTGCTGTGCTGCCTGCTTTACGTGATCATGATCGTCCCAATCCTCCTTCGGCTGGCAGAGTGGTATTTTCAATGTTTCAACGAAATTGCGGTGTTGTTTGAACGCATTGCGTGATTGACTAAAATGCATGTCCCATACTAATAACTGTAATGACAATTCATCGGTCCAAGTGACAATGTTCGTATGCATACAGACCCTGGCCGGACAAGTGGGAGACATGAAAATCGGTTAAACATTACTGGTTGGTCAATTAGTATCATAGTGCAGCCGAATCAGTTAATGTCGTCCTGGGTATAAAATAAATATACCCAGGTTCAATGTCGTCACACAAAACTATACCATGGGTATAATTCGATCTACAAAGTATACCCAGGATTGGATACAGCACCTGAAGACGAGATTGTTCTCGCAAATGTCACATGACAAGTCAAAGAACATGTTTTAAATTCACGCATTTGTCACGAACATGCCGCCCAGGTACATAACCTAGAATCGCTTCTAAGACATCACTGCATAATTATGGTTTCCGATCTCAAGATCGGAAACCATATTGTGTTTGGTTGTGGTGTCTGTCTGTGTGTGTGTGTGTGCGTGTGTGTGTGTGTATGTGTGGGTGTGTCTGTGTGTGTGTCTGTCTGTTCAGTCTGTCACACCTGTAACTTTGTTCCTGCAAGAACTACAGACCTGATGTGACCTATCCCCAGGTTTCATGACCTGAGCTACAAGATGGAATGAAAATTTCAGGTCTCCGATACCTGGATCATGGTGAAATTGATATATCAAAAGTTGAGATTTTGTCTGTCACACTTTTGTTTCTTGAATAACTTGTCTCCGAGGCCAGCTAGAGCACTGGTAACAAGTTCCTTCCCTATGTTTATGACCCTTGGCAAGATACTGGCATCAACGAATTTATTGTCCAGTGTCAGCATCATAATGATATTGATATATCAAATTTGATATTTTGACATTACGGGAAATCTGCCACAGTAAGCGACTTGAANCATGTAACCACGTGGTCCGGTCACGTGACAAAAATTTCCCAATTAAACCCGAATACCAACAGATGTCTGCACAAAATCGAATTCTAAATTCGATGAGTATGAATGAATATTAGATTTTAAAATCAAATGGGTATGGAATGAATATTTGATTTCAAAATCCAATGAATATTTGATTTCAAAATCGAATGAATATTTGATTTTAAAATCGAATGAATATTTGATTTTAAAATCGAATGAATATTTGATTTTGAGATGGAATGAATATTTGATTTTAAAATGGAATGAATATTTGATTTCAAAATCGAATGAACATTTGATTTCAAAATCGAATGAATATTTGATTTCGAAGTCGGATGAATATTTGATTTTAAAATCGAATGAATATTTGATTTCGAAATCGAATGAGTACATGTATTTGATTTTAAAATCGAATGAATATTTGATTTTAAAATCGAATGAAATGAATATTTGAAATGGAATGAATATTTGATTATAAAATCGAATGAATATTTGATTTCAAAATGGAATGAATATTTGATTTTAAAAAGAAATGAATATTTGATTTTAAAATCGATGAGTATGGAATGAATATTTGATTTTAAAATGGAATGAGCATATTTGATTTCAAAATCGAATGAATATTTGTTTTCAAAATCGAATGAATATTAATATTGATTTCAAAGTCGGATGAATATTTGATTTTAAAATCGAATGAATATTTGATTTCAAAATCGAATGAGTATTTGATTTTAAAATCGAATGAATATTTGATTTTAAAATCGAATGAATACTTGATTTAAAAATGGAATGAAAATTTGATTTTAAAATCGAATGAATATTTGATTTTAAAATCGAATGAATATTTGATTTCAAAGTCGAATGAATATTAATATTGATATTAAAATCGAATGAATATTTGATTTTAAAATGGAATGAATATTTGATTTTAAAATGCAATGAATATTTGATTTTAAAATCGAATGAAATGAAAAAATATTTGATTTTATAATGGAATGAATATTTGAGCGCGAAAAAAGACTCACTGCATATTAATGAACGGGGCGTGAATTTTGTTTGGAGTGTTTTGATGTCTTAGAAGCGATTCTAGGTTATATACGACAGAAGTACCAATCGCGCGCGGTCCTCTTGATCACGCGAGATCCGTTCCTAACTCGCACCGAGGCCCAAAATTAGGTTACTGGGTATACTTTTGTAGATCGAACTATACCCAAGGTGGGTATAGTTTTGTGGGACGACATTGAACCTGCGTTTATAAGCCGATTCGGCCAGGCTGAAGTTTAGAATCCCCGATCGGATGTGTCTCCGCAATGTTTTGGTTGTGATTCGGTTTATTTCCGCACGGTTGCAAGTTGTAGGTTGCAGGTTTATCAACACTTTTAGGGAAACGGTTGCAGGTTGCAGGTTGCAGGTTTATCAACACTTTTAGGGAAACGGTTGCAGGTTGCAGGTTCCAGGTTTATCAACACTTTTAGGGAAACGGTTGCAGGTTGCAGGTTGCAGGTTTATCAGCACTTTTCAGGAAAACCTACGAGATTGATTATGGAATAGTTTTCAACCGGTTCTTTGCGAGATTGAGTTGCATGTTGCATGTTGAACCTCCGACATAGCTTGGTTAGCATGGTTAGAGAGGTTATTATTTTTATTATTATTATTTTTTTATTATTATTTTTATTATTATTTTATTATTATTTTATTATTATGTTATTATTATTTTTATTATTATTTTTATTATTATTATTGATATTTTTGTATTTTTATATATTTTATTATTATATATTCTATTATTATTATTATTTTTTATTTTTATTTATTATCATAATCATTTATTATTGATGAAAATAAGTGATTCATATGATGGTATATCACTATATGATTCTCCTGATGTTGTCAGTACATGTACATTTACTTTTTTCTTGTTTTTATTTCTCAGAGTATTTTTTCATTTTTATTGATTTGGTTATTATTATTTTCATTACTATTATTTTTATTATTATTTTATTATTATTTTATTATTATTTTATTATTATTTTATTATTATTTATTATTATTTTTATTATTATTTTTATTATTATTTTTATTATTATTATTTATATTTTTGTATTTTTATATATTTGATTATTATATATTCTATTATTATTATTATTTTTTATTTTTATTTATTATCATAATCATTTATTATTGTTATCATTATTATTTTATTATTAGTAGTATTTTTATTATTATCAATATCATTCATGTATATTACATACTGTATCAGAGGTAATCCAATCTGAACCCTAACCCCTCATTAAACCCTCCTCGCACACGTTTCTCTGTGTGTCCCCTATCGTCTAGTCGCACCTATTCCGTCAAACAATAGGAAGGGAACACTCACAAATGGGGAAGTTACACGGTTACACTGTTACACTGTTTTAATCTGCTCAAAACACACTTGAAACATACTCACGGTTTGTCTGTGGTTAATTTTTCTCATGTAACCACGTGGTCAGGTCACGTGACAAAAAATTAACACTGTTACACTGTTTTATTCTGCTCAAAACACACTTGAAACATACTCACGGTTTGTCTGTGGTTAATTTTTCTCATGTAACCACGTGGTCTGGTCACGTGACAAAAATTTCCCAATTAAACCCGAATACCAACAAATATCTGCACAAAATCGAATTATAAATTCGATGAGTATGAATGAATATTAGATTTTAAAATCAAATGAGTATGGAATGAATATTTGATTTCAAAATCGAATGAATATTTGATTTCAAAATCGAATGAGCATTTGATTTTAAAATCGAAGGAATATTTGAACTTAAAATCGAATAAATATTTGATTTTAAAATCGACAGGTATGGAATGAATATTTGATTTCAAAATCGAATGAATATTTGATTTTAAAATCGAATGAATATTTGATTTTAAAATCGAATGAATATTTGATTTTAAAATCGAATGAATATTTGATTTTAAAATCGATGAGTATGGAATGAATATTTGATTTTAAAATCGATGAGTATGGAATAAATATTTGATTTGAATATCCAAAGAATATTTGATTTCAAAATCGAATGAATATTTGATTTCAAAGTCGGATGAATATTTGATTTTAAAATGGAATGAGTATTTGATTTCTAAATCGAATCAATATTAGATTTCAAAATCGAATGAATATTTGATTTCAAAGTCGGATGAATATTTGATTTTAAAATCGAATGAATATTTGGTTTCAAAATCGAATGAGTATTTGATTTTAAAATCGAATGAATACTTGATTTTAAAATCGAATGCATGTTTGATTTAAAAATGGAATGAAAATTTGATTTTAAAATCGAATGAATATTTGATTTTAAAATCGAATGAATATTTGATTTCAAAGTCGAATGAATATTAATATTGACATTAAAATCGAATGAATATTTGATTTTAAAATGGAATGAATATTTGATTTTAAAATCGAATGAACATTTGATTTTAAAATCGAACGAATATTTGATTTTAAAATCGAATGAAATGAATATTTGATTTTAAAATGGAATGGATATTTGATTATAAAATCGAATGAATATTTGATTTCAAAATCGAATGAACATTTGATTTTAAAATCGAATGAATATTTGATTTTAAAACCGCGGGAATGAATATTTGATTTGAAAATGGAATGATTATTTGATTTTACTATGGAATGAATATTTGATTTTAAAATCGACGAGTATGTAATGAATATTTGATTTTAAAATGGAATGAATATTTGATTTTAAAATGGAATGAATATTATTTGATTTCAAAATCGAATGAATATTTGATTTTAAAATCGAATGAATATTTGATTTTAAAATCGATGAGTATGGAATGAATATTTGATTTGAATATCCAAAGAATATTTGATTTCAAAATCGAATGAATATTTGATTTTAAAATCGAAGGAATATTTGATTTTAAGATCCAATTCCAATTCGATTATGACATCGAAATGCCATCTGATGTAAAATCTAATGAATATCTGATAAAATCGAATATGTGTTCCGAATTGAGTGACAACTGGAATTTTTTAGAACAAATCATTGAAAAATATTGAAGTACTACATCTTCGATATTATTTGATTTAATTTGATGTTATTTTTACAGACAAATCTTTGAAATGTTTGAAATATCAAACGAATTTTTGAATACATTTTGCTACAGAAATCACCCCATGGTTCAGGTATGTCGCTCATTCTCAAGTCGCCGCTTATTCCGTCAATCTATTGTAGTGCCACACTGACACACGGGGCAGACTAAAAAACGTTACACAGGTGTGAAAGGAATGCAAGTCCCCCCGTAATCAAGTCTGGTCTTACTCTTTAGTAAGGGATTAGAATATATATGGCTAGAGAGACATAACCATTCGAATCTAACCTTACATTCGAATGGTCATGTCTCTCTAGCCATATAATAATTCTAATCCCTTACTAAAGTGTAAGACAGGTGTAAAGTTTTTTAGTGTTTCCGTGTGTCAGTGTTCCCCCTATTGTTCTGGGAACACTGGCAGATAGATCGACACGTTTCTCTGTGTGTCCTCCATTGTCGAGTCGCGGCTTATTCCGTCAGACAATAGCAGGGGAACACTCGCAGATGGGGAACGCTCAAAAACGTTACACCGGACTTGCATGACCACAACTGTAAGCTGAGATATGAATGGTGATGTGTCTCTAGCCATTCAATCCATGACTAAAGAGCAAGATCGGACTTGATTACAATTGTAAGGTTAGATTCGAATGGTCATGTATCTCTAGCCATATATATTCCAATCCCTCACTAAGAGTAATGCTGGTGTAGTAGAATCTAATGTCCCCCGATTTGTGATGTCCCCCAACAATACATTTACGGATTAAGCGGCACCATTGACTTGGACTCTAGAGATACCAAGACCCTTAATCCTGTGACAAACAATGCAGGGGATATCAGGCGGGTGGGGACATTAGATTTTATCACACCTGACTTGGGGGAGTTGCATTCCTTGCATGGACTTACATGTACATGGATAATTGTTTGGAGGATCTGCATTCCTACACGGATTCCTGTCACCCCTGGTGTCCGATAAACGCAGCTTTAGACATAGGCTACTTGGGCGCCATGAATAATCCAGGGAGAAAGATTGTGTAGTTTGTTTCAAATGTGTAAACCTAATACATGTAATATGAATCAGCAGTGGAAGCTAATAAAATGGCAAAAAGTGTCTATAATTCAACAGGAGCTGTCAACATGCAACTTGCAACCATCGGACTGTGTTCTACATGTACGTTAGTGAACATGCAACTTGCAACTTTCAACCTACAGTCACATTATTGATTATTTTGGTCAACATGCAACTTGCAACCTGCAACCACCGGACTGTGTTCAAACGTCAGTGAACATGCAACATGCAACTTGCAACTTTCAACCTAACAGGCCAGATCCTATGTTATTTTGGTCAACATGCAACTTGCAACCTGCAACCACCGGACTATGTTCAAACGTCAGTGAACATGCAACTTGCAACTTTCAACCTAACAGGCCAGATCCTATATCAGATTATGTATTTTGGTCAATATGCAACTTGCAACTTGCAACCACCGGACTATGTTCTAACGTCAGTGAACATGCAACCTGCAACTTTCAACCTAAGCTCCGATCCTATATTATTTTGGTCAACATGCAACTTGCAACGTGTAACCTGACCACGATGTTTCACACTTCACTCTTAGACTCTAAACGCAACTTACAACATGCGACTGGGCCTACCTACACTGCAGCGGTACTTCTTTTTTTATATCAGTCATGTATACAAGAATTCCTAGTCCGCGCGTACCGGTACTTCCGGTCGGGGATTGTAGACTCGTTCCTTCGGCCATAGTGCAGTACTAGTTTTCGAAAGAAAAATTGGTTTTACTTGCGTTAAGGTTTATGTAAAGTGACTCGAAATTTTTGACGCAATAAATTTGGCTAACTGCACACTAAATTTGGAAAACATGGCTCGGGGCCCTAAGGAGCCGTCATAAGGAGGTGCCCCGAGAATTATTTTATCCATTTAGTGCGCAGTTAGTCAGATTTTTTTCGTCAAAAATTCGAGATTTCGAGTCACTTTACATAACCCTTAAGTGGATTGAAGGGCCAATAGAGAAGTTCACAAACATTTACCACTGCATGATCAAATGAACTTCGAGCATACATGTAATTTTCGGTAGAAAGTATCATACAGGGTATCCCAAAAAATACCAAGACCAGACAAGACAACCTCATAATGTAGATTTCCCCCAATCATGAAAGACGATCTTCTCAAGCCCGCTGTACACCAGGCGATATCTCAAGCGATTTGATTGCAAGCGAGCAAAATAGGTGTGTGGTGGACAGCAATGAGTGGAATCTTCTCACCAACGATGTTCGCCAAATATCAAACAGTACCAAAGTCGATATTGACTAAAGTCTGTTTAAATCATCTGGAGCTCGATGGGCGTATGTCAGTCAAACCCCTAGTAACCGAACAACAATGGATATAGGGTTTATTCTAAACGGTCCAACACACATTGTTTTCTAACCAGCTGAAACTTGGTTAGAAATAGAACGTGCAACGAGGCCTTGATTCGAAAATGAACACAGGCATAGGCATGGGATTAGCTGGAAGTGTCATGTCAATAAAACGCATTTCAATAGCCAGACTTCACTAACAATACCAAGGTCTGCCTGACAACCAAAGGTCCTCCCAATCGAGCTCCAGGTGATTTAAACGTACTATACATGTAGTCTGCGGTGGGTGGCGAGAAAATCTGAGGCGTCTAGCGTCTGGTATGCTGCTTGCTTTTTGTGTGATCAACAACTTGAACTTAGCTCTTTGTCTTGTAAAATTTACATTATCCACCGAATTCGAAGAAGAGTTTAAGAACATGAAATGAAACGCACTGTACTTACTCAATTTAAGGTCCTTCTTCCGATTCGTCCTCCCTTTTCCCGATGAAGGTATGTAGCTGGTGTTCAATCAGCTTCTGAAATGCTTGTCACGTAAGGTCACAATCTAATGATGATTTCCCAAATTCTTTCACCGTATTCACCACAGGAACATAGTCAGTTCGTAGTCAATTACAATTAATTGTTAGTTTACGTTGGTAATTTCAATTTTATATGGAGTCAGAGGTGACGATGGCTGGCTGATGTTCTAAGACATATACACTGAGACATTTTCAGCGTATACTTACGTACGGTACCTTACTTTTAGTATCTTGTTACCGCCGCCAGGTACAGTTGGTGAATTTACATGTCGGATTGTGTCACCGTCTTTAAATGCTCGGTTCGAACACAGATCCGAACGTGACCTTTAAATTTAAAATTTTACACTAACCATTTTCCAATAAATGTGCGTAAGTTGAGATAATTTTTATAGGATTATATGCATTTTACAACTTTCCAAAGTAAAATGTTATCACGGTAACAAGTGATTATTGTTGAATCCGTTCAGAAAGATAGCTTTCTCCATGCAATAACGAGCTCATTAAGAACGGGTGATCATGCGTTGCAAAGAGAACAACATTCTCCGAGTTACAACGATGGTAGAATACGGTAACTTATAAGAACCTCCTCCGGATACACAACTCGATGATATTTCGGTCATAAAGTCTTTGGTAGACAGTCCTTGATTCCCGTCTGTTGTTTGCTGTCCATTTGAAAAATTGGCCAAACAGTTAAGCACAAGTGTCCAACCACTTGGTTCTCCAATCAAAATCAGCGACCTCGTGTGCGCTCCTACGTCTGTTGATTACTGCAGTCCCAGAGGTACAAAGCATGTGGATCCGATGGAAATGACCGCCTAGGCATCAAGGTTAGCCCTACCCGATAACGCGGCTGATACGGAGTGTTCTTGGCTCATCGGTGAAGCCACGTCCCAGTGGTGCCTATTGGTGGGATCAGCGCTAATGGTCAAACACATGCGACCGCAGAGAGTGCATTTCCCTGGCGTAATAGAGCTATTAACCATATGAAATAATCAGTTAATCTATTCAGCAAGGTGGACGTGACTTTTGAAAGAGAGAAAAGGTATATCGGGTGTCCCAAAAAAAAGTGGAAACGTTTTGTCTCCCAACATCTCACTTATTTGACAGCCAATATCTTTGCGAATTCACAGAGACCACCTTCAGCATATCGTCAGCAATCCCTGCATATCAAAATCCTGTGAGTACTGTCGAAATCAAAATTGCATGTCCAAAAATACAATATCAGAGAAAATTACCTATTTCAACTAATGTTCGATGTGCCCTCGATCCTCTTCTACCACCATTCTCAGACGTTTCTTCCATCCTGAAATACTCTGACACATTTTGACTAATGAAATTTCTTCCCAAGAAACTAGGGAACTTGTCTTTTAACTCCTCCTCTTTGAATTTTTTATTTCGTTCGCGCGATACACATTTTCTTTGAGAGAGCCCCATATTGAGTAGTCCATGGGGTTGCAATCAGGACTTATAGTTAGGACCGAACGGGTTAACAACTTAGTACGCAATCCTATTTGGGGTAGTCCATTTAGTACGTACGCACCGAGGGGACGGGGGGTGACACCAATAGGGAACCCCGATCACGCAGATACGCGTGGTTTTGAACTGATAGTACACCAATGCCACCTATTATTCATGACGATTCAAGGTGTGATTGGCCGTGCTTGGTGAACCGCATCTCTCGAACAATGGGCCTAGGTCAACGCTAGGTGTCTCGTCTGCGCTTACAAAAATATACCACGTGGTAAATTATTAACACATGTAAATTATTCACCACGTGGTAAATTTTGAACACATGTAAATTATTTACCACGTGTAAACTGCAGGTGTAAAATTCGCCCATTACCACATGTAAATCCGAGTCCTTTTACCATGTGGTAAACAATTACCACCTCTTCATTACCACGTGGCATGCTGCTTTCACACATGTAAATCCACTGGTTTACCACGTGTAAAACCTATGGCATGTCCCATGCATTTAAACGTGGTAAAGCGTCCTTTACACGTGGTAAAGGACGCTTTACACGTGGTAAAGGATGCTTTACTACGTGCAAATGATATGATACAATACCACAGGTTTTTCAGTCATATTGGTAACGCCGTGACTATTTGCACAGCAAGTTGTTGTTGTTGTTGTTGTTGTTATCGTTGTTGTCGTAAAGTTTACGTTTATTGTTTGATTTCTAAACCTCCCTATTTAAGGCGTGTTGAGTAGGCCCTAGATCTGCGTATGATGGCCCATGCACGCTATAGGCCTAGCCCGCTGTAGTGTAGGCACATGTGACGTAAATAAGGGCCTAGCCTGTGCACATGTAGGCCCTAGGCCGTGCCTACGATGGGCCTACGTATGCACGCCATGCATAACTTCACCACTTGAGAAGTTCAACGTGCTGTCATAGCGTGACAAACCCTTCATCAGGTAAGTTATCATGCTTCAACTCATTTTTTAATGCGTAAGCAACACTCACAATGCCTAATTGGCGACTTAGATCGATCAAATGGATAAATTTGAACAGTCTTGTCGAGCCACGTTTAACCGATCTTCGTCAAAGTAGATCCCAGAGCAATATGGCGGCGCCCTTCATACGTCAGAGTTACGATGTTGGCACGAATCGTTCTCTGACGTTCAGATTGCCTGTGCTCATCACAGTCAAACAAAGCCTCAAATTGTGCGGGTATTAGAAATTTAACATGAAAAAACTCACATATATGTAACAAAACATCCAAAAAACTGAAATTAACAGCCACACTGCCTGATTTTCCCTCCCGAACCGTCACTTTTTTGAACGCCGCCATTTTGGGGGAATACCGGTTGGTGTACGTCATACAGCATTTTGTCCAATCACACTGGAAATAATTTTGGCTCAATACGAGCCATTTCTGGCTCATACTGAGCCAATTTCAATTTGAGCCGGGTTTAAGCCAATTTTGGCTCATATTGTGCCACTTTCACTGATGTTGAGCCGCAAAGTGGCTCAACTCTTAGCCAGCAGTGGCTCAAACATGTCATATGCTGGCTCAACCACTGAGCCAGGTGGCTCAACCATTTAGCCAGTGTTTTGAGCCAGTAATGGCTCTTAGGCCTAACTCATTGGCTCAGGATGGTTGAGCCAGTTTTATGGCTCTCACTCATCCCAGGGCTGGCTCAGGATGGTTCAGCCAGTAGGCCTATGACTCTCTCTGCTCTCATGAAAATCATTGGATTTGCTCATTTTTATGGTAGCCTAGGCCTTTTTAATGAACCCATTTAGGCCCTAGTGGCTCTCAACCCAGCTGGCTCAGGATGGTTGAGCCAGCTCTGGCTGGCTCTCAACCCATCTGGCTCAGGATGGTTGAGCCGGGGGGGGGGGAGTTAAGCCTAGTGTGATTAGGCCTAGGTNGGCCTGACTTAATACCCCTGTTTTGCATGAGGTTTTTTTTGATTCTATAGGGCTATCCCCCGAGTGTTGTCTTTATATCCCATGCTTATTTTACTTAGCCAATACTGGCTTTAAAGTTTCCATTTCCCGCCATTATGAAGCGGGAAACAACGATTGGCGCGGCGTATTGATCGAAACTGGAACCCAGGAACTGTACTCGTATGCTCAGTACATGTATACATGTACATGCATAATTCACCATGTGAACGAGGTTGGATGGCCTCAGCAGGCAGACATGGAAGATGGCTGAATCAGCAGACGACGGAAATTCCAGTTTTCTCAGCAAGTTAAGGAAGAATGGAACACCATCAGAAGCACAGTAGGCCTATAATATTAGGTACGCTTCATGTCCTCATGATATAAATATTGCCGTACATGGCCTGTTTTGAGTGAATGACGATGCAGCAGTGAGACAATCTGCAATCAGCCAGGGCCTGGCATCATCATGATGCATGCACAAGGCACAGTGGTTTGTGTGTGCATTGTGCAGTGCAATGCGCCTGGCATAGAGCACACTTTTGAATCGTGAAACATCTGCGTCATCATGTCAAAATAAGATAAACACGTAGCATCCAAGGTTTCTTGAGAACTAATATATTATATTTGAATGTATATTTTTGAAATTATCATTGCTTTGTGTGCAGAAGCCGCCAAGCTTGGGTTGGCTGAGCTCTGCCCTCAGCTCAGTGCATGGATGTACTAGCTGAATGCATTGACATTACATATGCTGGACAGGATGACTGTTGTTTTTCCCTGACATGCCTGATGATTTTTGGCTGGTAACTTGTATATGTAATGGTGTGTAGGATTACTGACTCAGTGACTGCACCACCAGCAGTAGCCTAGGCCTACTGGTACCATAGTTGCAGGCTGACTTCACTTAGAGCCTGGATCATCCGTCAAATGATTTATTATTTTGTATTCTTTCAGGGGAAGATCAGCGCAGCATATTTCCAGACCCTTGGGCTCGGCCAAGAGGACCGTTTGACCACATATTGAAGGCAGTGAAGCCGGGATTACCATTCGGTGCACACACCAAAAAGTGTGGCATGTGTGGGACACATTTCAAAGAGGGTGCCTAATACATTATTTTAATTATGAACATGATTTGGATAGTTCACATGTTATTTTTGTTAAATTTTGTATGGTCTAGTAAAATACAATACAAACACAACTAAAGGCTTTTAGTTATTGTATTATTAGGACATGAAACACGGTGAAATAATGTTGCCGGTGGTCTTCATTGATGCCGACTTGAGCACTGTGACTTAGGTACAAAAGGCACAAAAATGACACACAAAATGATAATAAACAAGAAGTCAATCTCCAGAATTCACGAATTTTCGACCCCAACCGGGGTCTTTTTCAAGTGGAACTTTACAATCTAAAACTCTAGAAAAGACTTACAACATGTAGGCCTAGGCTTATACCCTTGAAGCTCCTTTTGGTGACTGCAGCTGTTGACATGGCTGATGCAAGTGTGTGCAGTAGCTGCCATTCGTATGGCTGTGCTCTGCCCTCTTGATTGGCGCCATTGCATCAGTTACTTTTGGCAAAGCTTCAGCATGTTCATGCAGTTATCTGATTGAGTTGGATCCCATAGCACATTGGCCAGTGCATCTGTACAGCATTTAATTTTGTGTGCAGTAGCTGCCATGTTTATGGCTGTGCTCTGCCCTATTTGATTTGCTGATCATAGAGCATTGATTGGTCATCGTGGTCAAAACTGATTGAGTTGGGTCCCCTAGCACCTTGGCCATTGCATCTGTGCAGCATTTTATTTTGTGTGCAGTAGCCGCCATGTTAATGGCTGTGCTCTGCCCTATTTGATTTGCTGATCATAGAGCATTGGTCATGGTGGTCAAAACTGACAGGCCTAACTGAATCGAGTTTGAGCCACTTGGCTTTCACTCAGTCATAACTGGCTTAACGTTGGCTAAGGTTGAGCCGCAGTTGGCTCAAACACTGGCTCAATCTGTAGCCAAAAAAGGTCGGCTCAGCTGTTCAAAAATGGCTAATGAAATGGCTCAATGTGAGCCAAATATGGCTCACACTGACCAATGATTGGCTCAAATCTGAGCCAATCATTGGTCAATGTGAGCCATATTTGGCTCACATTGAGCCATATTTGGCTCATATTGAGCCACTTTCATTAGCCATTTTTGAACAGCTGAGCCGGCCTTTTTTTGGCTCACCTTGAGCCAAAATTATTTCCAGTGCAGAATCAACCAATCAGCGTCCGAATTTAGAGGGCGACAGTAGTCTCTTAAATCGGCAGATGTAGAGACTACTCTGTGGTCTAAGTGGAACCAGGCTAGCTACCTGCTAGTCTCGGGCGCCCAGACCCTGTATAATGCATAGCATATACGAGGGTCTGGGACAGAGCGCCGTTTTCGTCGTGACGGTGATTTTATTTCATCACCCGTCGCTGATTGGCTAATCAGGGACAGAGCTAGTCATTCATTAGTCTCGGGCGCCCAGACCCTGTATAATGCATAGCATAGTATCTACATATGAACGGCTGGGTGCCCGAGACTAGCTACCTGCCCGGTTGCTGCTGCCGCCTATGAAAAGAAGTTACAACTAAATGTTGCAACAATCGCATTTTCAGAGATAAACTGCTAGCATTTTATTTCATATTGCAGAGAAATTGCAAATTATGGATTTATTTCATGATAATACTTCAAATGTAAGGTATAAAAATTATACACATGAAGATTCTTTCAGAGATTCGAAACTTTTTCTGACGAATCTTTCACATTTTTGCGTGTCATGTTTGCTATCTCATGCATGTCATGACATGCATGATCTTTGCAAAGGCACTGGCTATTCGTACCGTCACGGTGCAAATAACGCCAAACCAGATCTTATTCACACCGTCGTAAACAGCCAACCAGAGAGCTTCATTCAAGGCATGCCAGTGAAGTTACCGGTATCATCTCGCACAAGGCCGGATTTTTTTTCAATATTCTTGATGAAAACGTTAATTTACAACCACTACCAGGAAAAAGGTTTTAAAATCAATGCTTTTGGGCAAGGAGGCCTACTAAAGTATCTAATGATTCCCCACAGTTCGCAGCATGAGCCTCAGTGGCCGAGTGGTTTGCGTGGGTGGTTATCAAACGGAAGGCCGCGGGTTCGAGCCCCGTCATGACAGTTCTTTTTTATTTTCTTTTACTTCTTCTTTTCTGTTTTGCTTCTTCTTTTCACCTCCTTATTCTTCTTTTCGTCTTTTTGTCGATATTGTGATATCGATCCGTGTGACTGTCGGAAGACGGGGAACTGCGTCATTTATTTTCTTAGAGCCAATTTTTTTTTCAAAAAAATTAGGGCCTAGCCTAGGCCTATGAAAAATATTTTATCATCAGACAGCAGAGGCCAACATTTCATCATTAACTGTGAAAGATGGGATCACTGGACCCCGTCAAAGGGAAAAAAATTGCCCAGAAAATATCATTTTAGATCTGCTGCCCACAGGCTAGTCGCACTGTCCGAGTTACGGTGCAGAAATTATGTATACATCACCGTCACGGTACGAATAATCAGTCTCCACGCACTATTCCCACCGTGACGGTGTAAATAACAGCGATTCCTGCACTATTCACACCGTCACGGTACGAATAAGAACCGACGGCGCACTATTCACACCGTCACGGTACGAATAAGATCTGGTTTGGCGTTATTTGCACCGTCACGGTACGAATAGCCCCGGCCCTTTGCAAAATTCATGAATGAAATTGCCTAATCAGCTAACATGCCCAAACCTGCCCATTTATCCCGATCAATAAAAGCTTACTCGTCCATACTTTCCATTCATTTTTAGCTCAGTCAGCGAAGTTGTGACAGCAGATGTCATTATGGTGTACAGGACGTGTGCCAGGGTTCTCGATGTCCTGCGATCAGTCCGTAAGCATAGGGCCTAGCTATCGCCATCAGCATCGAATCGAATCGGCATGATCAGTCATGCGGTAGGCCTAGGCCTAGGGGGCCTAGCCTAGCATGCTAGGAGCACAGGCGTCTCATAGCCTACGTCTGTCGGTACTTGTAGGGGGGGAAGGTTCTTGGCGACCCTGCCTGGGCTTACTCTACTCATATACTGGTAGCTAGCTACTACCGGTAGGCCTACTACCGGTAGGCCTACTAAGGCCGAATCGGTAGATGTCGTCCTGGGTAACCCTAAAGTTTACCCAGGACCAACCTGGGTAACCCTAAAAGTTACCCAGGACGATCCTGGGTAAACTTTAGTATACTAAAGTTTACCCAGTTTGAAATTCGCACGATACAGGTGCCCATGCCTCCACAGCGCCGCTGGCAATTTCCCGCGCCAGTGCATATAAGTTCATCCCGAACTAGCCACTGCAGTTTGACGTCACGTTTACCCCTTCAAACAGTTCGTATTTTCCTTCCACGAACTTTAACCAGTTTCTTTTTGATTTCTCGACCTTTAAATGTGAACTAACCGTCCCTATAAGATGCGACCGAATTCAAATACATCTGCAAATCCTTCGCAGCAACACGAGTGACGTTATCAGGTCTGCCATTTTTGCCGATTTGATGGATTTCGTTCACGGATGTATGACTAAGTGCCGTTGTCAAGATCCTCGACCGCAGGTGTAAAAGTGCGAGAATTTCAAACTGGGTAAACTTTAGTACACTAAAGTTTACCCAGGATCGTCCTGGGTAACTTTTAGGGTTACCCAGCTTTGTCCTGGGTAAACTTTAGGGTTACCCAGGACGACATCTACCGATTCGGCCCTACTAAGGCTAGGCCTACACTAGGCTAGTACATAACATAGCAGGCCTGTAAACATGATAAAAAGACTTTTTATAGTGTATTAGGCCTAGTAGTAAGGCCCAGGGTCCCCAAGAACCTCCCTCCGGCTCAAATTGGGTATAGCGAACAAAGTCGTGGGAAGTGCACTGAGTGTGTACATGTACCGTATTGTACACGGAATAAGCAGCAATGTATGGAAGATGTGTCAATTCCCACGACTTTGTCCGCTATACTTGACTTGACCCCCTCCCCCTAGTCATGAAATTCACGACTTCGAATATTTGCGATATTCTAAGTCGTGATTCAGGCCAGGCCTTTCTTGTACGGGAAATCCGCACCGCTGAGAAGGGCGGGATGTTTTCACTGCTTGTGAACCTCTGGGAGCAGGACATCATTTAAAAAGTATCCTATCATGAACTTTCAACATTTTAGATGACATTCATTAACCGTTGACAAAAAAATCTGACCACTTCTAATGAGTTTAAAATCCGAAGTTTGAAGGGCAGTAAAAACACGCCGCCATATCCCTGTACATCATGCTGTACATTGGTTTGTTGACTTCCGCAGCGAAAGGTCACTTGGGAGTTGATGGTTCGAAAGGTCGAACTCATTTGCATAATTATCGGATGTTTCTTCGCCACAAAAATATGCAACTTTCACCAATGCGCATGCGCAGAAGGCGCCGTTTGCGCAATCGGAAACACTTGGCGATTTCCGATAACGGAAGAGGCCAACGCCGAAAGTGACGTCATCAAAACATTATGGCAGCCAAGTTCGGCGCAATGCAAGATCGCGTTGAAAAAAAGCAATTAAACCTATGTGTTCTGCTCAGATTACAATCGAAATGGTCCAGTCACCTACTGTTTACCGTAATATGAACATTACAAATATTTGGTGTTAAAAGCGATTTCCACTGTAGGTTTTCGAGATATTCGTAATAAAAGTGCAGCATGTTTTGACTATTGATATGCATCAATATCCCACCAGCACCGACCATCATCATGATGACACCGCATCATTCACACAATCGATGTGACAATCACAGCCAGGCACCACCAGCACCAGGGCAGGGGCCAGGGCACATCGCCCTGTAGGCTTAGCTAGGCTATCCTACTAGGCCTAGGCCTACATTGACACCAGCCTCAAGGATTGCTAGGGGCCTATTTTCTTTAGGTCTAGGTCTACCTATTCAACAATGTAAATTGTACTAAGTTGTAGGCTAGCTAGGCCTACCGGTAATTGAAAGCAGGCCGAGGCAGATCATGAGGTGAAAAAGTGTTCTGTCAATGTACATGTAGGTGTTCAAAAATCTGTTTACTTCTTTCCAGAACGGTTACTTGGCCTGAGTAGCAAGGCAGAGAAGTTCACAGTAAGTAACTGCACGAATATTCAGCAAAAATCAATGACCCACTCCACAGGTCACTCCTCTGTGTAATTTTTAGCTCACCTGGGGCCGGTTGCACAAAACTCATGTTAGCGCTAACATGGTGTTAGCGCTACTTTTATGTTAGATGACGTCAAAATCCATTGTCATTTTACGTCATTTAACATGATGTTAGCGCTAACATCATGTTAGCGCTAACATGAGTTTTGTGCAACCCAGCCCTGGAGTGAGCTCTTGTCGTGGGTCTGCGTCCGTCGTCAGTCGTCGTCGTCCGTTAGCAGGGCACGTTTCGTAACCGCTGGAGCTATTGATCTGAAACTTGGTACATATATACCCCTAGGTCAGATGACCTATGACGCCAAGTTTCGGTCCGATTCGACTCTTAGCTTGGCCACCAGGTGGCGGAAACCAAAAACACAAAAAGTGCAATAACTCCTGAACTAATGACCGGATCACCTCCAAATTTTTATCATAGGTGTATCTAATGAGGGTACATTACATATATAACGGGTTTTTGATTTGACCTACTTTTCAAGGTCACAGATGTCAAAGTTCAAAATTTTGCTTTTAAGTGGCACGTTTCGTAACCGCAGGTGCTATTGGCCTGAAACTTGGTACATATATACCCCTAGGTCCGATGACCTCATCCTGGCACACCAGGGGCATCGCGTGACTACACCTATCACTATAGGTACCTGTGGGCCAAAAATCAAGGAATTCTAGGGGGGGTCACTCCAGAAGTGTCCCATTCTCTCAGAATATGGCTCTTAAGTACAGTTTTGTCCGTCATGACGGAAATTTACTGGAAATCCAAGCATTTTGCGAGACATAAATCGGGAAACTTGACTCGATTCGATTCATTGCAGTGCACTGTAAAACTTCGACATGGCAACTTGCAATCCAAGGCTCTTCTGCAACGCGTAATCTGATTGGCTAATATTTGGCGCGTAAACTAAATGGAACAGCCACCTTGAACAGTGTGTAGTGGGTATTGCTGCCTGGGGTAGAAGTCTGTAGTTCGACGGAATGACGCACTACCCCAGGTAGGCCTGGATGGATGACCTATGACACCGTCCAAGTTTCGGTCCGATTCGACTCTTAGCTTGGCCACCAGGTGGCAGAAACCAAAAACACAAAAAGTGCAATAACTCCTGAAATAATGACTGGATCACCTCCAAATTTTTATCATAGGTGGATCTAATGAGGGTACATTACATATATAACGGGTTTTTGATTTGACCTACTTTTCAAGGTCACAGAGGTCAAAGTTCAAAATTAGTCATTTGGTGGCACATTTCGTAACTGCTTGGGCTATTGACTTGAAACTTGGTACATATACACCCCTATGTTAGGTGACCTATGACACCACTTTTCGGTCCGATTCGATTCTCCGCTTGGCCAGCAGGTGGCCAAAACCAAAGTTCTAAGTCCAGTAACTCCTGAACTGTAACTGGATTGTCTCCAAATTTTTATCAGGT
>NMRB01000056.1:753406-777434 GCA_002633025.1 Notospermus geniculatus
CGAAAAAGCTAGCCGTGGAGAGGTAAAATTTCCCTTCAGATGTGAATCACCTTGGAAATGAGTTAGGCGTGAAACATGCACACTACGAAATTATTCAATCATTGCTGTCATTTTCCCATCTTTATCGATGAGCGCACGCTCAGCATATCCAAGGATGCTGCGCGACTTCATGAATACCAAATTACAAATAGAAAGCCAGTTGATGCAATTACTGTAGCATTCTGCGTGGCAGCGTGTAACGAAGTTAGCAGCTACGTGCGCTAAGGCACTCAGCTTGGGGACTTCAATCACTTGTACGGTGCGTGCCACTTCGGTTGATCGATCCAATCAAAGTGTAATTTGTGCACATTTTCTCCTCATCAAGGCCTTTCATGACCCCTGTATAGGATGGTGCATGCTGTCTTTGCACGGAGCATGTCGCTACAGGTTGACGAACCAATCAGATGCTTTATTGACTTGTGCAAGTCATGTGGAATGAAATACGATTGTGCCCCTAATGCACCAAGGGATCCCGACTTCCTAGTGTCACAGATGACTTGCGGCGTTGAGTCATTACATGATAATCAAGATGAAGATGCAAGGCTCGTCACGCCGGTTCGATGATCTTGGCATGTTGTAGTGACAACATTATTGAAATGTGCCTGCCACTTCAGAGCAACCAGTTGACGGGGCATGTTTAGCCGGGTGTGGAAAAGTTCTTGGCTGATATTCATAAAAGATAGCAAATGCTTTTGCAGTACATTTACATTGGACATTGCTGTGCAAATCTTAAGAAAAGCATTATTTGCTAACTTTTATGAATACTAGCCCTTGAAATGCACTAAAACTAGAGAACTAGATTTCAAATCCTCTCTTATGCAAGAGGGGTACCCTGGGTTGTATTCAAGGTGTGAATAAAGGCATATGAAGTTGTGAAATTCACAAACCCTAGACTACTCTGTTCTTGTTTTTTTTAATGGGCCGTATTCGAGAAGCTTCCTTGACTCTAAGGTTTATCTTTAGTTATTATTTGCAGGGCAGAATACAAGACCTCAGAGGGAAGGAGGCTTCACTACTGCATGCAAAACCCTTAAAACCTACTTAAAATCGCCTTACTTTTTTAAGGTGATATTTTAAGATTGTTTCACAGCTGCCCTACTAAAGGGATCCCGACTTCCTAGTGTCACAGATGACTTGCGGCGTTGAGTCATTACATGATAATCAAGATGAAGATGCAAGGTTCGTCACGCCGGCTCGATGATCTTGGCATGTTGTAGTGACAACATTATTGAAATGTGCCTGCCACTTCAGAGCAACCAGTTGACGGGGCATGTTTAGCCGGGTGTGGAACAGTTCTTGGCTGATATTCATAAGATAGCAAACGCTTTTGCAGTACATTTACATTGGACATCGCTGTGCAAATCTTAAGTAAAAGCATTATTTGCTAACTTTTATGAATACTAGCCCTTGAAATGCACTAAAACTAGAGAACTAGATTTCAAATCCTCTCTTATGCAAGAGATAAGGATACCCTGGGTTGTATTCGAGGTGTGAATAAATGTATATGAAGTTGTGAAATTCACAAACCCCAGACTACTCTGTTCTTGTTTTTTTAATGGGCCGTATTCGAGAAGCTTCCTTGACTCTAAGGTTTATCTTTAGTTATTATTTGCAGGGCAGAATACAAGACCTCAGAGGGAAGGAGGCTTCTAGAATACGGGCCATGATGTCTTTCCTTTTAACTTGCGGTTTGCCCAACTAAAATTTTACAACAGAACTCATCTCATCACCATGACTATCAATGCCATGATTATCCCCACTAATTTATCCCCACATTTTCTAATTACCATGATTGACACGTCCCAACCTCTGATGATGCATTTTGAATTGAGTTTTTATCATCGGCCAGAGTCAAGGTTAATGTAAACGGACACGATGACCTATGTGACATGCTCCGCAGACAAAATCAACACATGAATGCTCAACATGAAATATCGCGTTGGAATGAACACTCATCGTCATAAAACCGCCTAAAGCATGACTATTGCAATAATCGCTTAGTCACTGTGCATCTTATTATGGTTTCACCCTTACTTTGATGGGAATCCTTTGGGAAGTACTGCACGCGGTAAACAGTGGTGAATGGTAAAGTAAAGGGGGAAATCCTATCCTAATTCCTTTCCATCCAGTTCACCCTTACTAGGAATGAATTTCTGTACATTTCATTGTACAATGCATTTGAATTCACGAGCATGGTGTGTCAGAAATGACGATACCAAATCAGATTTTCCAATCCTACAAGTGCCAAGAGCTGTTGCAAATCAGAATCGAATTTACCAACAAAAATTGGCAGTGTATTCTCAGTTACCTCGCGACGAATCAAGGGATGATTTGATCAAGACAATTTCGTTACTGCATGCTGGTAAAGATTTCGTTTTCGTCTAAGCATGACGGCCAGATTCATGCTCAGCAATGCATGAAATGATACACCATTTTCAATTTGCACTCAAATGTGATTCTGCATCGAAGGCAATGATGAAAAATAACAATCCCTCTAACCTCCTAGCCGACTACATTGCGCGGCTAGATTATTTCAAAAGCTGCGCAGTTTTGATCTGGGTAATTTCAGATATTACACCTTCTAATTTACGCTTCTACTCTTTGCGCTCATTCTCTGATTCCGTGTTTTAAAACGTGAGAAGTGCTGCTTTGATGTTCGCGATTTTTTCACACTTCATCCTTTATAGAATCAAAATTTGGTTTGAAGTGTTGATAGATTGTGGAAGCAACCGCAACTTCGGTATAGCAGCTTATCACTTTCTCATTAGTTTTGGAAATTGACGAAGTTGAGATGCTCTGAGTCACGCTACTTCATGTACAACATAAGTATATGATATAATGAAAAAAAATGCTAAATTACTTTTCATTGAAAGTCCCTGATGTGGTCGGTCCCAATATAGATTTCAAAGAAATGGGTTTGGTTTTGTTGCTTGCGAAGTACAAAGCTGCCTCTTTTGAATTTTAACCTCCGTTCAAACCAGCAGAGAAATTGAAAAAAAACCTGGTATTGCAATGTTCAAATTTACTTACTACATGTAACTGTTTGCCTTTTGAACTACTTTTAGCCATCACTGCACTTGGTTTGAATGACTCGCACTTTTCAAGGATAAGTGGTAAGCGTCTTGTTGGCTGCTTTTCTAAGGAAAGTGGTGAGTAGTACTGATGATCAACAAGAAACTTTCTTGTCGAAGTCCTGTCTCTCTATGAAATGCCCTTGAGCGAAGTCGTGCTTGTGTATTTGCTCATGTTTATTCATCTCATGCATAATTAGCAACTTCGGTGCAATCAATCCAGGAAAATCCGCCGTAAGTCTTTCGAATTCTGATAATTGCGAGAGAGATTTGTACGTATTCCTTTGAAAATTCTCATTAACATTGAGCATTTACCTAATTATCTTTCACCGTGCTTGTTTGAATTGGATGCGATGCTCGGAATGCACAGTGATGCATGCGATATCAATAATACTGTCATTCATATTTTTATGCAACAGTTCTCAGGTTCACTTGCCCGTGAGGATAAAAGTTGATTTGCATACTGACAAGAACGAATTGTCATGATGTTTTCTGTCTAATTTTTTTCTGTCAAACACCCACTCACTTCTTGAATATATACTTTTCAAAGTAGTCCTCTATTTAATATATACAACATTTTACATCACTTATATCATACATTCATATTCAACTTTTAGCAAAAGCAAGCCTATCATCAATGCCTAAATTGAACATTTAAAGTGATGTTAGATTTGAGCTGCATCGGAAAAAAATAGCCAATAAATTATGGGATATTGAAAGATGCACTGTTTTCGCAAAGTGAACACAAGGTCAGACTTCGTTGTATCAAGACGCATTATATATAATGATCAGGCTGCACATGATGTTTGTTCAATTAACACGATAATTCAGTGTCACNACCTGCCAAAGTTTCAGTGAAATTGGCCAATACATTAAGGTTTTTAGGGGATATTTAATTTTGAATTTTATGTGAAAATTGTGTTCATTAAACTCCTCCAATTCTGATAAAAGGAGCATTTCCTATCAAAACTGCACAGATATCCATATTCTCCAAAGTGTAAGGAATAACCTGACGCAGTTTCAGAGAAATTCGTTGATACAGTAAGGTTATTTAATGCATTTTAACTCTTACTATTTCTGCCAAAATTTTGGTCTTCAAAAACATCTTTTGCCTTCCACCACATGCTTTGGAGTTGAGTTCAACTTTACTAGGACAAGCTGAACTGAATATAGCCAGTAGAAGTAGAACTCTGTTTAGTTCATGCTGGGGTGATACACAATACACTGTGTGCAAAAACCAAGGCTTGAGTAAATCTTCTCTGGTATTTTAATCTTGTTAGCTTTAATTAGCCGATTGGGTCAACACAAGACCTCCACCAACTAAGAGTTGAGGGAGGTAAAGTGAATGTTTCAAGAGCCTTCACACCCTGAGCTGAGTGTTTACTCAGCAAATGTTTGAAGTGTCCTAGCATTGTCCAGGCTGGGCGAATTTCTGCCGGAGTCCAGTAATGGGCAAAAAAACGTCATGTGTCCTTCACTGTCCCTGAATCCCTTGAAAGAATAATCTTCCCTTCCAGGTGGGGGAAAATGTGCACGGATGCACGAGACTGCATGCACATGCAGGCAACACAACTCGAATGTTTTTCCCAATATACCCCCAACACCAGCGCACCAACTGTCTGTATCCCACATGTCTTCTCATCCTGCCGTCCAGAGAATGCCTTCCCTCCATATTGTTGCCGATATGCCAACCACGCCACCTCCAGTGCAGGGGTTCACACAAACTGCACTAAATCCTGGATGGTCGGTTATGCACTTCAGGTCTTCACAGGACAACAACTTGTACGCCTCACTTTTGGCCACCACCTCTGGCTCTGCAATGCAACATCCTTACAACACACACACTCCCTCGGTGTGTCCAAGACCTGGCAGTTGCCACAGCGACACCTAAAAGATACAAAAAAATATTAATTACTACTTGAAATAGTAACTAAATAAGTGTGAGAGACGGCAGGTAGCCAGATAGGCCTAGCCTAGATACACATTTTTGAGTGTCCGAAATAGGATCAGGAATCGATTTCCGGACGGACGGCGAGAGAGGCGACTCGTTCCCCGTTATTTTGCATCGCCTTTCAATAAAATTACGCCAAAATACTGACAACAGTGTGGCTATTCAGTCATTGTCAATCTCTCGAAGTAATTTCCAAACATTTCCCTGCAAGACGCCGTCAAAAGATAAAACGATGCTCACCATTCATTCAATCGGCCAGGATCCATCCGCCATTGCTGACCCTCGGCGGCCTCGCCACCATCAAAGACTTCTTCTTCATCGGCATCGCTCACACAAGGCTCATCTCATGCATGTACGGGCCAACAGCCTGAAAATTCCGCTCATCTCCACCCTCTTCACGCTGGTGATTCAAACACAAAATTATTTTATTCGTACGCGAAGTCGTTGGCGCATAACTAATGGTGCTTGTCGCATTCGCAGTTCATCTGGTAAATGGAAGGGGTGACGGGTGATTACATAATAAGCTGTCACCCCTTCTATTTGCCTAAACAACTGCAAAAATAGTCAACACGATTAGTTATGCTTGGGTAAAAATCGCGTACGAAAAAAAGATTTTACGTTTGAATCACCAGCGTGCTCTTCATCCTCTGGAATAATTCTACACTCAGAAGAGGAGTCACTCTCCCCACTGCTCTGACTGATCGCTGTCGTTATGTCGTTGTGGTTATCGGCCATTTTGGTGTGTTTTGGTAATTCTTGCATTTCAAGCCTCCGTTCTGGGTGTGACGTCATCGTTCAGGCAGGCTGCGCTGGGGCGCGAAAAGTGGGCGTGGCTTGGATTCGAGCGATTTTGGCGGTTTTTTCAAATTTGGGGTCAAAATTGGAAAATTCAAATATGGGGATATTATAAACACGGGGATATGCCAAATATTGACACCTTTCTTTGTAACTTTTGCAATTGGGTTTGCACAAGCTCTTTAAGTTTGAAGTCACTGTGACGCTAGCAGTATTTGGTGAATCATTTGAGATTTATGTGCTCGTGTATGTGTGTGTACGGTTGATATGTTTAGTCATAAGGTTGTTTGTGTACTGTTCACAAGTAATTGGACTCTGTCAGCGGGGGCGGTATGTGAGAGATTAAAAGGTTTTCAAATTTCCCGCCAAATCTAAGTTCAGGTTGTGAGATGTGATGACG
This sequence comes from Notospermus geniculatus, assembly GCA_002633025.1. Lineage (NCBI taxonomy): Eukaryota > Metazoa > Nemertea > Pilidiophora > Heteronemertea > Lineidae > Notospermus > Notospermus geniculatus. The sequence goes on from NMRB01000056.1 coordinate 759,663, forward strand.
TACCGGTACTTCCGTAGAAACTCGCTGTTTTGCGAGGATCTTCCTTTTCGCTAGAAATGCTGAAGCAGCATGTTTTCCCGCTTTTATCAGATGAAAATATGCATAAGTTTATTGAAAAGCTATATGACTCCCGTGGAATTTGTCGTTCAGTTTCATGATCTTACTACGAGAATGTTCAATAAAGACTGTCTGTGTGTATTGGAGAGACGACTCATTTGGATTTCTTCCCCTTGTTCATTCAATGAGTTTGATGAGAAGTTCCACATCTTGGTTTTAGCATTCCGGACCATAACTCAGAACGGAATGCCCGATTGATCTCATATTTGCATGGTGTAATGAGGTCCATCGGGGGAGGTTCCCTATCGATTTTGGTTGCGATCTGATATTCAATATGGCCGCCAGGAAGACATGTTGGTTTTAGCATTCCGTACCGTAACTCAAGAACGGGTTGCCTGATTTATTTCATATTTATGGTGTAATGGGCTGGATCGGGGGAGGTCCCCTGTAGTTGCGACCCCATATTCAATATGGCTGCCAGGAAGACATCTTTGTTTTAGCATTCCAGACCGTGACTCAAGAACAGGTGACTGATATTCAGTGATGCAACAGAGCGGGGGCATACTTGCAATCGCCTACACTCAATACTTCAGTGGTATCGGCCTCCGCTCGAAGCTGTCACCCTCAACCACTGAAAAACTTGGTGCCAAGGTCCGTTTCTGAACACTAGGTGTCACTACCAGTTGCGCGGGAAAAACCAGCCAATGACTGATCAGCTTTCAAACAAGCTTTGGCCGTGTTGTTTCTGTGGACGCAATCACGGCAATCCAAGAACATGCTGAATACAAAGGGCTTACACCGCTGTACTGTCCCACATCGGGTCATATGTGACGTTGAGTATGTTAACTTTTCATTTCGGAGTGAATGTGTTCAAAAAAGTGGTGCAAAATAGCACAAAAAGCCCCGAATATACAGCTACGGCCACTCGATACTTGTCACGTGACCAATGCACCCAATAAGAAAATGTTTCATGTTTTCCTTAGTTACGCGAAATACTGGTTGCTGATTAGTTGATGACATTTTGCGCCATCTAGTGTAGAGAAACATGATCCGGCCCCATCTGTGCCAGTGGTTGAGAGCGTATAACTAGTATCGAGGCCACTGGGGACGAGTGTAGCAATCGCCCCGATTGCGTTAGGTACATCTAGTTTCCGAACTGGTGCTGGGCCTCTCTGTATGCCAGGAGCATCTGGTCGCTGTCTTCGGGTGGGATGCTGCCATGCTGAAAGTGTCCTCTGAAGTGTCCCTCAGACACTAGCCGTGGTTACACTACATAAAAATACCCGTGTTTTTCCAGACCCGTGTCAAACCCGTGTGTACGAAAATCCCGGCGAGAGGTCACACTACTACACTGTAGTTAAGTAGCCCGGCGACAGTTGCGCTGCAAACATTGACTCTTCGGTCATTTGTGAATAGGAGCTATCAGCGAGTTGACCACTAGGTGTCACTACGGCCCAATTCAATGCATCTAGCGGACCCAGTCATTGTCGATCCAGCAATCACGTAGATTCTCCTGTAGGCCTACATTGGTCCGCTAAGACTTTGTTGCCATCTGTTGGCAATATGCGCGGCTGACTGCTCCTATTGGCACACATTGTCGGAGGCCCGAAAACGACGTCACTTAATGGCTGTGCCATCTGTCGCCTTGCGAAGAACTAACGAAAACGGGGATCTCGAAAAGCACGGCAAGATTGCCGTGTCTCAAAAACCCGTGTTTTTCAGACACGGGTTTCTTGAAGCCGGCTTGTGGTAATCGACTCGACGCGACGCGACCACTCGATGACTCGATGGTTGCTAGGGCGGTGGTATTTGGGTTAAGCACAGTAGTACACCTGCCATTACATAAAATGGTACCTTAGAAAATTTGTTGCAGAAATAAACCTTCCCACTTTGACTCATTTTACATAATCTTTACATAATCTGGTTGATCTGAGCCACTGACCTAATTGCACCTCGCACCCCTCTGGTTATGAGTGAGCCATTCAAGCATTAGGCAATCATGTGTATCAAGGCAAGGGGAATGTATGATGGCTAGTACATGTATTCATAAAAGTTAGCAAATGCTTTTAGTTAAGATTTGCACAGCAATGTCCAATTTAACTGTACTGCAAAACTTGAAGTAAAAGCATTTTTGCTATCTTTTATGAATATCAGCCAATGGTTACGGCCATCGCTGCGTAGCCAGTGCAGAAACACGACGCGCAGGTCGTATATATTCTCGCATAGTCGTAAAACCGTAAAACTGGAGTGTGATATTGATGGCGACGAAGTTTCCTTATGTCTGAATCCACAAATTATCTCGAAATGGTAGCAAAGCATGGGCTCATTGTTGGCCAAGGATGGGCGTAGGCCTACCTGGATCAGCGAGATCGTGCGTCTCAGAAACACAACAGGGCCTACATGCGATAAGACAACAAATTTATCCCGATTCACACGATGACAATTTTTCTTACCAGTATCATTATTCCTCTTTTTATTTACTAGTGCAATCACTAGGCCTACTTGGCCGATTTGCGCGTTTTTAAGCTTCCCTAGCAACCATCGAGTCATCGAGTGGTCGCGTCGCGTCGAGTCGATTACCACAAGCCATTAGTTCGACCTCGATGTGGCGCCGAGGTTGAGAAGCACGTGGATTTATATTTATTTATTTATTTATTAAGCTCTCTACAACATACAACATGTCGCGCAAGAGCGCAGGATCGTATTACATCAATATGGTTGGTGCGGCGGTAGAGGGCGCCCCGAAGTATCCTGGTGACCCAAGTCCACACAGCTCTATTACGAACACTACTACCGGTCTGGATCCACATCCAGGCCGCTCGCTCGGGTTACCGGATACCGGGGCGCTCTCTCTAAGTAATATTTAATTGCTCTCTCTCTCTACCACATGCGTTAGTATCACAAAGGGGCATAAGATGTCACGCAGAATCACATCACATCCAAGTGATTAACATAGCAGGGGAGGGCGCCCTATGGCATCTTGGAGACCCACACGGCCCTGTTAATATCAATTACTGGTCTGGGTCTATATCCAGACTGCTCGTTCGGGTCACCGGATACCGGGGCGCACTCTCCAAATAACATTTAGTGTTTGTTGCTCTCACACTGCAACACATGACAATGTTACACAGGGTCACATCACATCCAAGTACATGTAGCTATATACAACAGGAGAGGGCGCCCCATGGCATCCCGGGGACCCTGGGTACACGTCCAGACTGCTCGTTCGGGTCACCGGATACCAGGGCGCACCCTCCGTAAGATATTTAATATTTATTACTCTCCACACAGCGCGCTCCGAGCAATAATTTAGTCTGTTACTCTCACTCTACCACATACAGCGATATCGCACAGAATCACGTCACGTCCAAATGATTGGTACAACAGGAGAGGGCGCCCCATGGCATCCTGGAGACCCACATGGCCCTGTCAAATATACCGAACTGGACACACGTCCAGACTGCTCGTTCGGGTCACCGGATACCGGGGCGCGCTCCGGATAGTATTTAATGTTTATTGTATGTTGTAGAGAGACAGCAACAAAATCACGCGAGATCACATCACATCCAAATGATTAGTGCGGCAAGAGAGAGCGCCCCATGGCATCCTGGAGACCCACACGGCCCTGCAATATCAATTACTGGTCTGGATCCTTATCCAGGCTGCTCGTTCGGGCCACCGGATACCGGGGCGCACCCTTCAAATAACATTTAGTATTTGTTGCTCTCTCACTGCAACACCTGACAATGTCGCACAGGGTCACATCCCGTCCAAATAATTAGTGCATCAGGAGAGGGCGCCCCATGGCATCCCGGAAACCCACACGGCCCTGTCAATTACCGGTCTGGGTACATATGCAGACTGCCCGTTCGGGTCACCGGATACCGGGGCACGCTCTCCGAATGAAGTTGGTCAGTTTCACAAGTTTTTCAGGTGGGGCATTAAATAGAGACACCAATTTGTACCTATTGGGGTTCGTAGAAAAATACGGAGGGAGTAATCTATTTCTAAGGTCTGTGTAGTGGCAACACACAAGAATAAGATGGAATTCATCACCAAGTAATTCATCGTTACATTTATCGCAGATACGCTGGTCTCTGGGAAGGTTAGCATGCCTACCTACCTCGATAGGTAGCTTATAATTACTACATCGAAATTTACATAGAGTAACACGTTCTGTAATAGATAGGGACGTTAGATAACTTTCGAAACCCCACACGGACTTTATCTCTCTGTAGGTGCAAGCTTTGGGACTATCCAGCAAACTCTGGTACCAACTTTGGATGAATTGATCTCTTAATCGAAGTTTAACGAGCTCGTCAGATATTTAATATTTGGAAACTGGTGGCTTAGCCAGATTCCCCCCAGACCACAGCCATTCAGGGTGTCTTCAATACAGCGTAGCCACTTCGAAGGTTTTCCATTCTGGTGTCTATAAAGAATCAAGTGATACATTCTATTTGCCAGTCCCTCCTGTGAAACTATTTTACCCCAAAAACCAATCATTTTCGCCCTTATTGCTATCTCCAGGGGGAATTAGAAGTGGTTTGAGGTCAGTCTCTATCTTTAGCCATGGTGCATTATGAGCGTTTTCATTACGACGAGCCGTGGATTATCACTCACCCTTTTTGTGCGAGTACTGGGTTGGGGTTTTTTGTTTCATCATGATGGAGAGGGAGGGTTGATTTACTTTTTTCAGTCGGTGTGTTGGCCTGAATTGAATGCACTTTGCGCAGGCTATGACAACTTCTGTCCATTGGACTGTTTTATAGTGTAGCAGTAGGCCTATCAGGTTGAGCACTTACTTCGTGCTCTTGTGTCGAAGGCAGTTTTGTGTGTTTGTGCGAACATTCTTTTTCAAACTCTTTCCACGTGAACCATTTACGTCGCCCAGTCGACCCGCAAAGGTCCTTTTCTACGGCAGATTTATTTTGCGCGCGGGAAAATAATAGGCGATCGGGGCCCTCGACAAGGCTCCTCGAGTACCTCATTCGAGAAATCGGACACCTCGCACAAAAGTGCGTTTATCGAGAAGACCGTTCAAATTCAACCACATAAACCATACATCAGTATTTAGCTAAGACACTGAGCTTTCCATTAGTGTAATTTATTTTGGAATAATGCAAACGAGTGAAGAGAAATCGTTTAAGAAATTTCGTCCTCCGCACAGAATTGGAGGTCACTTGGAGTAGAGCGTTGTTAAAAACATCGCAATAACTCCATAAATACTTGCCTGCATAAAACCAGCAAAACTGAATGGATGGAGAAACTATCAATCTCCAATCTGTATTAATTTCATACATTGGCATGGTATTCCAAGTTTTTGTACGCAGTTTGAACAGCAGTAGGTAACGATTCTCGCAGCCATAAACCTGGTTCCTTGGCGGCCGAGTGGCGCTGACGTACGATTCGACCAGTCAGCGCCACCGTCGGAGCCCATGGAACCAGTTAGACAATGGATAAAGCGAAGGAGATTTCTTGAAAATGTGGTTGTGTTTCGGGGTGATTGTCAACCCCTCAGACATGCGTGCATAAAACCACCCTTCGCATGTGGATTCTTCTATGTTATAACAACCCGAATGACCTAAGCAGAAGTTTCAAAATACTATTCCAAGAAAGTGTACGCACTTTGAAGAACGCCTGTTTTCGAAAACACAAGGTTACCTTTCGATCGATAACTCGGCTAAAACTGAACCGATTTCGATGAAATTTTCGGCAACTTTCGTAGAGAAACACCCATCAACATGTAAACATCACGCCACCTTCAAACGTCTTACTAATCGTGCGTAATTAGTGATTGTTTTATAGCGTCTGCTACGCCTACGTCACTGCCTCACTTTCGTTCAGTGATTTAGCAGTTAGTACCGCCAAATACCGCCGCTGACACGTCGTGGCGCTGTTCATACCTTTGCGGTCGACTGCGCCAGGCTTGTTTCTAAATCAATTTATACTAACAGGGGCGCCATACAGAGGGGGGTTCTGGGGATTGGAACCCCACTCGGTGACCTCCATCAAACATCTCACTTGTAGCGTAGCGCCCGCCCATGAGTCTGATGTAATCATTATAGTCCTGGGGCTGAGGGGGGTCCCGTGTGCAATCGTATGTCCCCTACTTTTGACTCTTGATCCTTGTAGGGAACCCCTAGGAGATTGAAAAAAACTTGGGTAGACATTCCAGATGTGGGGCAGAAAGGTGGAATTCAAGATGGCGTCCAAGATGGCCGCCGCATCACAACACCCACTATAACTCCCTGTATAATTGTGCTAGAGGGATGAATTTGGTGTCTTTACCAAGGTTTTGGGGGTCACGGAATCCATTAAAACCATTTACAGGGTAAAAATAGGACGGGATAATGCTGAAATCCAAAATGGCCGCAAATATGGCCGCCGCGCCTTCACATCTACTCTAACTGGCTTCAGAATTGAGCTAGATGTATAAATTTGGTGTCTTTTCATTGGTTTTAGGGGTCAAGGAATCCGTTAAAACCATTTACAGGATTAAAAAAGTATGGGATAATGATGAAATCCAAAATGGTGGCCAATATGGCCACCACACCTGTACATTCACCGAACGAATTGGCTTCAAAATTGAGCTAGATGTACAAATTTGGTGTCTTTTCACAGGTTTTAGGGGTCAAGGAATCCGTTAAAACCATTTGCAGGATTAAAAACGTACGGGATAATGGTGAAATCCAAAATGGTGGCCAATATGGCCGCCCCACCTGTACATTTACCTGATGTGACTAATTGGCTTCAAAATTGAGCTGGATTATGAATTTGGTGTCTTTTCGTGGGTTTAGGAGTCAAGGTATCCATTAAAACCATTTACTGTGAAAAAAGTACAGGATAATGGTGAAATCCAAAATGGCTGCAAATATGGCGGTTGTACCTTACGTCCACCTAACTACTGACCTGACATTTGAGCTACATGAATAAATTTGTTGGTTATGTGGGTCAAAGATGTCATTTAAACCATTTATACTGCAAAAGAAATGAATGGCTCATTGTTAATTCCAATATAGGGCCTGTAATTGATCATCACACAGGTGATGTAGAGGAAGGAAGAAACAGATTGTTTTACATGAAATGGGACTTTAACAGTGAAAACACTAATCCTGAAACATAACGATTCGAAAGATTAAGTATAGGTGTGATAAAATCTAATGTACCCACCCTCCTGGCGTCCCCCTGCATTGTTTGTCACAGGATTAAGGGTCTTGGTCTCTCTAGAGTCCAATTCAATGGTGCCGCCTAATCCGTAAATGTATTGTTGGGGGACATCACTGCCCTCCAAACGAAGACTGCAGTAACTGCAATTACTGCAGTCTTGTGTTTTATGCCATATCTCCCTTGTTTTAGGTGGCAGCTCTGAATAATTTTGCAAGAAAGGAGAGCAGTATCTTCTGATGTTATTACACACCTACATTGTCCACTTCACTGAATAGGAAAGGCTGCAGAGGCTGTACAAGGGAAGACTGCAATATGCAGATACTGCAGTCTTCCATTGTAGGGCAGATCACATATCGAGGGACATTAGATTCTTTTACACTGGTACCCGGCATCCTCAGAGTCAAAGTTAAAATGAACTGGTCATGCCAGTCAATGTGTCTTAATGGAGAATCAAACGATATTGAGTCAATTCTCCTGTGATCTGGTAAAACCTAGTAAGTCACTTTTTTATGAAAATTGAGTTAGCCCCAAATTTGAACTTACTAGGTATTGTCCCTTCATATTATGAAATAAAAATGCATAAAACCCGTCTCAGTAGGTTTTTGTTGATGAAAACCGTAACCACTGAAATAACTTTGATCAATGAAAAAAAACCCTAAGTCATTATGTAACCTGAATAAGCCATCAAATCAAATGAAATGTTATGCACTGAAAGACCTTCCATCATGCCCAACTAAAAAGGCAACACGAAATTCCTTTTGTCTCCTGGAACTTGATCCTGTAGGAAAACGGTTTTCCTTGATTTTCTCAAAATTGTCTAAATGAGACTTACTAGGTTTTACCAGATCACAGGAGATTACAGCCCTCACATCGGGAATTTGTTGCCAACTAAGAGCATCTGCGCAACTGCTGTGGCTTTGCTGCCTCCGAATAACATTTAAAAGTTTAAAAGTTCACTACAAATTAAAAGTTCACTGCAAATCTGGGTTATCTAGGGATTTAATCATCCGCTAAAATATGAAATTTGCAATTTGAAAATTCTGAATTTTGTGGCCCACGAAATTATTCTTAGTTATTCTAATTCCCTTTAAAGCCTTTATAGTCCGATATCAACAACGCTAGCGTCCAATGGAAATACCTAGTATGTCACATTTTGTTGTTTCCGAGAAAAATGGGTTTATGTGGAATGACAACTTGGAAGAGTTTTGTTGTGGAAAACACTCCTAATTAAAAATATGTCATACAACAGGATTAAATGCAATTTGCTATGTTTTACCTCTGATTTCATGCTGAATTTGCAAAGGTAAAAACGTAGTAAGTCACAATTGATGACTTAGACGTAAAAACCGAGTAAGTGCACCACTGTCTTTCCGAGGCTTTGGCGAACATTTTGCAAACAAAAACTGTTTATTATGATGAAACAATATCTAGTAAGTACGAATTTGGCCTTAACTCATTTTCCCAAAAATGTGACTTACTAGGCATTTCCATTGGACGCTAGAACGGTAGAGGTGCCAGACGACTTTACACTTTAACCCCAGTCTATCCTGAAGCCTTTCAGTAGAACTCTGATGAGCTGCTCATTCAGCGCTACAATCTGAGCTTTTCCGACCTGTGGGGCCCACCCATTTATACACCTGGGTGGATAGATGGCAGCAAGGTAAAGAAACTTGCCGAAAGTTTCACGGCGCCACAGTAGGATTCCAACCCGGGACTCTCAAAGCGCTAGTCGGACACCTGAACCGCTACACCACCGTGGCCCTATCAAGAGGACTACAAGAGGCACAAAGACAAGTGCTGTCAATGACATGATGGAGAGCATTTTATCCTTTGGTGCCATCAGATAAATCGTGTCCTGTGTCTCAAACTTCCATTCTGAGCCAAGATTATCTTGAATTCAGGTTGAGCCACAACTTTTCCATTGTCACATCATGCCCTGGCAAACACAAACAATTGAAAAGTTGTGGTTCAAGATAATCTTCGTTTGGTGCATATGACCCATAAAGTTGCAGTGGCCATATTGGCCACAATTTTGGATTTCACCATTACCCTGTACCGGTACTATTTTACGCTGTAAATGGTTTTAGTGGATTCCTTGACCCCTAAAACCCACGTAAAGACACCAAATTTATACGTCTAGCTCAATTTTGAAGCCAATTCGTTAGGTGAATGTATAGGTGCGGCGGCCATATTGGCCACCATTTTGGATTTCGCCATTATCCTGGGCTTTTTTAACCTTCTAAATGGTTTTAACGGATTCCTTGACCCCTAAAACCTATGAAAAGACACCAAATTTATACATCTAGCTCAATTCTGAAGCCAGTTAGGGTAGATGTGAAGGTGCGGCGGCCATATTTGCGGCCATTTTGGATTTCAGCATTATCCCGTCCTATTTTTACCCTGTAAATGGTTTTAATGGATTCCTTGACCCCCAAAACCTTGGTAAAGACACCAAATTCATCCATCTAGCACAATTATACAGGGAGTTATAATGGGTTTAGTGATGCGGCGGCCATCTTGGACGCCATCTTGAATTCCACCTTTCTGCCCCACATCTGGAATGTCTACCCAAGTTTTTTTCAATCTCCTAGGGGTTCCCTACAAGGATCAAGAGTCAAAATTAGGGGACATACGATTGCACACAGGACCCCCCTCAGCCCCCGGACTATTAATACAATCGTTGCATCGATGATTCGAAGAAACCTCTAGATTCCCCTTCTTGGGACAACATGTGCATTGTGTATGCGTACACCTGCTTCAAAATAGGAGGCGTGGCATCGGACTTTCTCAATCTCAGATGCCGGAAAATCGCGTCTCAGAGCTTCTAGTTTTCAAAATTTTCCTGGGGGACGTCAGACCCCCGCTAAATCGGTGCCAACGGCGCTGGTGATCGAAGCGCAAGCAGATGGCGCGTGCGAGTCCAGTGGCCTCGATTCTCAGGCATTCAGCATCAGGATCTTGGAACTTCACTGTAACCCGGTAAGCACATTACAATAGGCCTACATGTGAAACAAGCCCACTTGCAAAAACTGAATACATGATTTGTCAACGTAGGCCTAGTTTTGGGTACAAATTCTTGAGCAGTTAAAACAGTAGTGGTCCAGCCACCTGTCTCAAAGCAAGAGACCCCAGGATTGCACAATGTGGCCACCAATTCAGCACCAGCACCAGGATCTTGGAACTTCACTGTAACCAGAGTAAGCACATTACAATACATGTGAAACAGGCCCACTTGTAAGAATCAAATACATCATGATTACTCAGTCATGTAGGCCTAGTTTTCGGTACAAATTCTTGGGCAGTTAAAACAGTAGTAGTCCAGCCACGTCCTGTCTGCCAATTCTCAAGCATTTAGAATGAGGATCTCGGAACTTCACTCCCGCAAAACACACATATTGTTGAAAGCATCATGAGTTCTGTTCCTCTGGTACTACCGCTCTGAGAACAGTTGAAGTTCAAATGCAAGTCTGGTCAGAGATGAAATGTAGCTTGATCATCTTCTTATCAACTGCATTTTATTCTCAAGTGGAGTCGACGAAATCATATTTTAGTCATCATTGATGAAGTACGTATTAACTAAAATAAATAAGCGTTAGCATTAATTTGTAGAACTTCTACGATGGAAAGCAAAAGTTTCACGGCCCGTCTACCCACAAATTACTCATGTTCGATAGGCTACATACCAACAATTACGTGTTTTTTTTGTAAAATTAATTAATTTTCCAAAATGCCAGAGATACAGTGCTGAAGAAAAAAACCTGGTAAAGAGTCAATGGACAAAATTATTATGAATTGTGATACATATTATAACGGTGGAAACATCATTAAATGTGGAAATTTGGAAGCCCCCTAATGCTCACAAATATTGTTCACTTATGAAGAGCTTAGAGGACAAAGCACATATGTCCATTTTTTAACTTTTGAGAAAAGTGGATCAAAAGATTTCTTGTGCGTTATGCCCTTTGTGCACAAAATGATTTTTGATTTCAAATTACAGCCTAAATATTAACATAAATACGACATTTGAATGAGGGAACAGCAGTTCGTGGATCCCAGACGAAAAAAACCCATCAAATATCATGAATAGTGGCGTAGATAAAAGGTTGGCGGCCCTTTTGACGATGGTGCTGACTTGTGCCCTTTGTGACCTAAACTTTTTAAAACCTTATTTTCTGCTCTTTGGAATGCTAATATAGGGATAATTCCACTTCAAGGCAATAGAGGTCTCTTCAGGCTTTCTGCTGATATATCACACTGAATAGTGCAAAAAATGGACATGTGCCCTTTGTGCTCTAAGCTCTTTTTTTGCTAACGCTGATTATTTTATTTAGCTATCTTATTTTTTATCCATGATGATTAAAATATAAGTTTGTCGACTCCACTTGAGAATAAAATGGCGATCATAAGGCTAATCATAACTGAGGCAGACACATGGAGCCGGGGACACATAGAACCTTGCATACAAATAACTCCTTTAGGGACATACAGAACCCTCTATAAAAATAACTGTCTTTAGGGACGCATAGAACCCGGGACGGAAAGGACCCGGGACGCATAGAACCCGGGACACATAGGGACGACCCCTTCATCTGGTAGTGAAATAACAAAGGAGTGGCCAGTCTAGGGTAGGAGTAGTTGCTGAGGAATCTTTTCGGGCCAATGCACGTTACCAAGATGGTCGATACATTCATGACTAGAACCCTTTAAAATTAGGTCTCATGGTGTAGGTGACCCAAAAAAATCACTTGTCTCTTACCTAATGAGGGCTCATATTCACCATGGCATCCTCACTGCTGTCATGGACATACAGGGCTTTTACCTCAGCCAGCTTAGATTCTTGGCAAGATGTATGTAGTGCACAAGGAAGGGAAGCGGGTCTCCCATGTTTTTCATTCTTGATTGATCTGAAATGACTGTACGGTACAACAAAGAGTAGGGCCTAGGTGAACTTAAAAGCAGATGACATGTTGCCAAGCCAGTGTCACGCCCGAGCGGTAAGGCGGACCTTATTTGGAAAATAGAGAGAAGGTAGCGTGGCTTGGGAGGATAAACAAATTCAACAAAACAGGAAATCGTGGATTATCAGTGAAGTGTCTTCACGATCAGTTCAGTTCCACCGTGTTTCATGTGATATTTCCGAAAGCATTTGATTTTTTCCTTAGAAAAAAACACCAATTCAGGACGCGGAATAACAACTGAAGGCACTTTTCATGTCTTTTGAAGGGCATTTTTGTGGAGATTTCTTAAATTAGTGTTTTACATTTGGATTGATACTGCAGATTTGTGGCAATTTCTCAACGACAGATTACAAGGCATCATCTGCAGATTCTGTATAGAAGGCAAATACAACAGCCTGCACTGATTTTCATTGTTTACACGTGGAGTGTTAGGTTCCCTGCAACACTTAGTAGTGGATTACCCTAGGGATGTACACCAATCTAAACGAACCGAAATTGTAATTTGAATATACAATTACTGAAAGTGTCAATCATATTTTCTTGTCCAGTTCTCCAAGGGTTTGTGGCGGTAGATGATTGAAGTTTTGTTGAAGTTCTGTAGTGTGTAATAGGTTGGATTTTTATACATAACACCTATTGGAGTTGAACTGTCAGGCGCACGCTACGTGTTTTGTAGACCGTTCAGAAGAAGATTTGTCATCTGTTGCTCATAGCACTCAAAAGTTGCGGATACATCACTTCAGATATCGTGATAGGAATTATATTGGCAATGAATATGGAGACTGGCCATCACAGGCGGTGATTCATACCTCCAGCCACATTTAAGCAATAGAACCGAAAATGACACTCCAGAATAGGTCCTATCTCATTGCAAAGGCGCGGTATTTGCGCCTTTCCAGAAAACTGAATGCGCATGCTAACCATCTCAACAACATGTTCGGTAACGGAACAATGTATCGGAACATGCGCCGATGGGAACACTGCTGGGATTTGGATAATAACCCTGTTTATATCAACGGTAATTATTTTTGCCTCAATCTTTTTTGTTTTAAAGTGTTTACTTCTTTATAACACGTTTAAGAGTGTTCGAACCCATTATAACTGAGGTGAGTATCTTCCATCTCAACCACTGCATAGTTTCCCTCATGCTGCGTACTGTGTACCTGATTATTTTAGATTTTGCGATCATTTGAATGAGCATTCTTTGGTTGCTCAGTACTAAAGGAACAATGTATGAGACATGCATTTGAAAAGACGGTGTATGTATAAATGTACATGCATGTGCATGAGCGAAAACTAGGGTTATATTCTTGATGTTCTGTTTAGTTCATGATGGCCAGGGAACCGAAAAAGTGGTGATTTTTTTGCTAAAGGGGTTTAGCCTTGGTGCATTGATTGGATATTAATCACATACTACGTGCAAGAAAAAAAGCCTTAAAGCAATTATGTGCTTCGTATTGTTGGCAACTTGCAAACATCCAGGTCAGTGTTGGGATGACCTTGTGAGGGCAATGTTTTTCCCGATTATTTGAGTGATCCAAATATAGAGGCCATAAATGGATTTTTCCAGAAACTTTCATTGAAATCTAATTGAGAATAAAGAATGGATCGATATGACTTTATGGATTTTTGAACTTTTTCATCTGCCGCCTAATAGGTAGGCTTTCAAGGTGTTGGAAACATTTTTGAGCCTTCTCTGAAATGTAACTTTCATTATCATGTTTCAATAAGCGTTGCTGGAAAATGAAATACCGGTATATCAACGAAAGAAGGAAGTCTTCAGTGGCCTTAGAAGGTTGCCCTTTTTCTGTTCTCCTGACAAAAATGCCGTAGGCAGCCCCACAACCATACTGGTTATGGCTACTAACGAATAATGGTTGAGACCCCCTAAAATGCTCGATAATTGCAAGAACAGACCTGTTCGTTTTCTATTGTACTGAATATTATTAAGTCAAAGGACTATAAGGACAACCAGGTCTGTCCTCGCAGACTATTGTCAATATTGGCTCAGGGGATCTCATATGATGGAATTGATTCAACCTACATCAGGTCACCTGCCTCCAGTAATTTGACGTCGTTACACACTATCTATCACCAATATTATTCCAACCACTCCTGATATCCATCAATAAAAAACCCACGCCAGAGCAATTTGAAGTTGGGAAGATATCCCAGGTTAGTGAACAAACAGTAAACAACCAGAAAAATCAATAATCTGTTTCGTGTGTGGTGCAATGTTTGTCTGTAAATGATGCTTAAATCAGGTAATACACTATGATGATGTTCAATAATTAATTGGAATGAACCCAACTTTTTTTGACAACAATATTGTGACATAATGATGAATATGACTTTTTAACGAAACCGGTCCTTTCTGATTTCGAAGGTCTTCGGAGGCACTTTCATAGACATGACCACATTGCCTGTGCTGCCGTCGTTACCACAGTTTGGACAGATATTTTCTTTTTATCCAACTTCAGTGCTTAGCAAGTTGGGTATTACCCACCTCTCCACCTCACCCTGCATGCCTGTTGGGAAGCTTAAAATCTTGGTTCAATCTTACTTATTTTCCAAACAGGTTGGTACCTCACATTCCTCTGCAATTTTCCATCTCCTCAGTGGATTCTTCGGATGAGATTTGAGCATTTTAGTTGGTAGTACAGTTGGACAGGTAGAATAGCTTGTACTTTGTGATGTTCGCATGCCTCTTCTACATGGTTAGTGTCCTCTATTGTCCCTTTAAACGGTGAAGCCATGTTTTTTTTTCTTACCCCTACAGGCGCCATATGTGCTGGCTCTCAGACATAGCGACATTTCTTCTTGCAGAAAGTGACTCGGGTTTTATCCTCGGTAATTTGCTGTTCTTTTTTCTCTTTTACCTGCATTGTATCTTGCATACAGGATTACCAATCTATTGGTGGTTTGGCAACCAGCCACAATTCTGACATAGTATAGTCTTGCTTCAGTTGTAGGGTAACGTCATGATTCTTTTCTGAGATATCAGCAGCACTTGCTTACTGGCACAAAAAAACTCAGCTGGAGTGTATCTTCTTTCTGCTACAAGGTAGGCCTAACGTATGGGCTTTGTGCTTACCTTATCGGTGCTGTTAGTATGTACACGCTTGTTAGCATATAGGTGAGTCTGGTGGAAAAGCCCTAAAATTAAACTTGAAATACTAATAGACTACACTTAGAGGGAAATGCCTGCACACTGTACATGTAGACAGGAGGAGGATCAGACTAATCAGATTGTTGAGAATTTTGTTACTGCTTAGGATATTTGAACACAAAGTAAAAGTAGTACAAAACAGAGAGAAATTCCCTTGAGTACACGTATCAACAGATTACGTTTTTCATTTTGCCTGTTTTTAAGTGTAAAAGAGAAATTCGGCGGTGAAGACAATGGGTCATATGAAAAAAGACTAGTAAATGCTTTTACTTCAGACTTGTACAGCGTTGCCTGGTGCATTTGTATTGCAAATTTCAAGTAAAAGCATTTGCTAGTCCTTCATTCATGTGTGACCTTGGCGAGGTTGCCTGACAAATGATTTGAATAATAGGCTTCCATATACATATAGAAGATGATATTAAGTAAAAAATACTCAACATGAAAACTGATCCCGATAAAAGAACAAGAAGAATTAAAAAATGAACATGCTAAAGGTGTTGACAATGTGGGTAATAACCTTTACGTTTTCACCATTACTACCTCGGGACAATTTCATAAAGCGTTTGTTATCGGATATTCCTAAATGCCACGCCACATCGTACTTATATCACAACGAGGGAAAATGGTTCCAAGGGTAATTGGATCAAATGTGAAATACATTTTTTCTGGTTTAAGTTCAGTTTACCCTTGGATTACCCTTGGAACCATTTTCCCTCGTTGTGATATAAGTACGATGTGGCGTGGCATTTAGGATCTATACCATCTTAAGGCTTGACCTCAAACTATTTTGTCCGACTGTGCACAGCCACCCTGGTCTTAGCAGTATTAGGTAGGAACTGGGGTATGAAAAAAAATTATTGTGACTATATTTTGCATTATTGATGTCATAAATACATGTACACACGTGTGTAGATGATTAACAAATGATTCCAGCGCCCTTTAGAAAAAATATTTCAAATGTATATCCCTGATAGTGCATTCTTTTTTTATATGCTTTTCTTCCTTTTATTGAGGTAGGGTGCCAATCACATCTGTGTCCCTGACAGGAACTTTTTTAGTGAAAGGGCACACTGAACCCGATGGGTTAACACTCTTCATTGTATTGGCAACCTTCTAAAGATAGAAGAACAGAAGAACAGCTTGTGGGCTGCTGTCACTTTCAGACAGGCATCTTATGGGTGGATGCACTGTTGTTTTTAGCGATGGAATGTCGAATGTGTCAGAACCATTGATGATGCTCATCATGGAAGCTGGTCTTGTTTCCTTGTCAGGGGGTTTATGGGGGTCGGGAGTGTTGTGTCTCGCAAATACTAGAGAAATGCTCTTCTGGGGGGGGGGGGGTGNTGATAACTTCTTCTTATCAGAATTCCTAGGATGTTCATATCCGCGGTGTCTGGTTCATATACATTTGTCATCCTTCCAATGATTTTCTGACTTAATGTACCACAAGACGATAATAATTCTGGAAGTTGCAACAGATTGTGATGTTCTGATTTACTCCTGATTTTCCGGTAGCCGCCGTATTCTCTGCTCAGCAAAGCACATCTCCTGCACTTCTCTTGTTCTAATAATGCAGCCAATGGTAAACAATGGCGGATTCCCCAAGAATACAAATAGCCCGATGATCAACTTCGTATTTCATTGGTAGAAGTAATTTAGGAGCACGCAGGATCGCCGTGATCCCTGGCGGGGGCTAATGTGCATCCACGTCACAAAAAATCACCGTAAAAGTCACAATTTCTTGTTGGCTGTGGTCTTTATGATGTGGAACTGTGCTGACATAATGGTCATTCAGTGACGCAAAAACCTGCCGTAATAAATGCTATTGCTGGATTGGGAGAAAAAAGTTAGTACATGGAGTTCGGCAATGACGCTTTTTATCATTTGAGGTGTGCTGTGCATTCCTCAGATGAAGCTGAAGAAATATTATGTAGTTTGCAAGAGGGCTACCAGAAGGAAGTTGATTATTTTCTAGGTCATTAATATTCACTGACAATTTGCTGCATTTCTTCCATGACCATGCTTTTGCAAGTTAGTACTGTGCAAACGGTCTACTGCAAAATGGGTTTCATTTCAGTTTTTTCTTTTTAGCTCACCTCTGTGAGGTGAGCTTCTCCCATGGTGTGTCGTCCGTCGTCCGTCGTCGTCCGTCGTCGTCGTCGTCGTCGTCGTCGTCGTCCGTCGTCATCCGTCGTCCGTCGTCGTTAACAGGGGTGGCACGTTTCTAAACCGCTTGGGTTACAAACTTAAAATTTGGTGTACAGGTACCCTATGGTAAAAACTATCTCTGGACCGAAACTTAGCGCTGCTGCTTGTACACTCTGGCCTGTAGGGGGCGCTTTGTGAAAACATTCTTTCGGCCGTATCTCCTGAACGCGGTTAGCTAGAACCACGAAACTTTTATGGTGGGTTCCTCTG
>NMRB01000056.1:778348-790312 GCA_002633025.1 Notospermus geniculatus
TACAGCAACAGTCAAGTGGTTAATATCTTTCACACTCGTTCATCACCAAGCCAGACGCAGTTCCATTCTAACGGAAAACATTACTTTTATACCACTGACTTTAGTGACATCTAATGGAATTAAACGTACGGCTCCTTTGAATGCCAATCAGGGTACAAATTGCATCGCGAATAGATGGACCACTGACGTCTTTGTATTTGTAGTTGCAGTGTAGCTGGAGAAAGGTTTCGAGGTTTGGAAGAAAGCAATAAATTTCTCGAGAAAAGTTTCTGTTTTATCGCAGCTTGACTATTAAATATACATTATTCTAACCCCTTTTCTGTTTTATCATCCCCACCCCTGGTTCTCTATGTATGAAAGAAAGTTGTTTCTGGTAAAAGAGGAAATAGAAAGCGGAATTTTAGCATGGTGCATATTGGCGGTCATATTGACTGTAAACAACTAGGATATTATCAGTTGCATAAAAAACTGATAAGAACAGCTAACTGCGTATCTTCCTGCTTATGGCTACTCAGACAAGTAAAACTTCCGACTACTGCCCTGAGCTGTCATCTCAGTCAATGACTTGCCCTGATAATTGCCCATTGGTATCCCTGCCCTGGGCAGTTCCTCTCCAGTGAGATGTGGCCCAATTAAACGAAGTAATCAGACGATCTCGATTGCTGGCACTGACCATTAAGTACGCGATAAAATACACGATTATGGCCTGTGAGGATGTGGCCAAAATCTATAAGTCGGAGTATGTGTTAGCTGCTTTTGTGTCTTACTTCATCGGAGACAGCAAGTTGCAATTTGTTGATTTCCTTGACAAAAGGACAAACCTTAGTATTACCATTTGGTACTGATGTTGCTATCTATTGGTTAAAGGGTCGACTGCCAAACAGGTTATTGTGGGTGTACATATGCAGGAAACATATTCTTGCATAAAGTTTGACGCAGCTTCTTGATCTTGGCGTTGTGGTCTGGCCATGAAATTTCAGCTTGTAGTTACGACTTGAAGATGTTTTTATGGCAATGGAAACGTCAGTTTCTAGTTTTTGCATTTATTAGTTCTCAGTGTGACCTGGCAGGCCTTGTGTATGACAAAAGCCTGTCAAACTAAAACCAGTATTTTTTTAGCTCACCTGTGGTGAGCTCTTACGATGGTGCAGCGTCCGTCGTCGTCGTCGTCCGTCAGCAGGACACGTTTTGTAACCGCTGGAACTATTGATCTGAAACTTCGTACATATATACCCCTAGGTCATATGACCTATGGCACCAAGTTTCGGTCCGATTCGATTCTTGACTTGGCCACTAGGTGGCTAAAATCAAAAACACAAAAAGTGCAATAACTGCTGAACTAATGACTGGATCATCTCCAAATTTTTGTCATGGGTGTATCTAATGAGGATGCTTAACATATATAACGGGTTTTTGATTTGACCTATTTTTCAAGGTCACAGAGGTCAAAGTTCAGATTTTGCCTTTTGGTGGCACGTTTCGTAGCCGCTGGGGCTATTGACCTGAAACTTGGTACATATATACCCTTATGCCATATGACCTACGACACCAAGTTTCAGTCCGATTCGATTCTTGGCTTGGCCACCAGGTGGCCAAAACCCAAAACACAAAAAGTGCAATAACTCCTGAACTAATGACTGGATCATCTCCAAATCTTTATCATAGGTGTATCTAATACATGACATATGTAACGGGTTTGTGATCTGACCTACTTTTCAAGGTCACATAGGTCAAAGTTTGAAATTTTGCCATTTGGTGGCACGTTTCGTAACTACAAGCGGTAATGACCTGAAACTTGGTACATATACAGCCCTATGTCAGTTGACCTGTGACACCAAGTTTCAGTCCGATTCGATTCGTAGCTTGGCCACCAGGTGGCAAAAATGAACACTCAAATTCCAATAATTCCTGAACTAACATCTGGATCATCTCCAAATTTTCATCATCCGTGCATCTAAAGAGGACACATCATGACATGTAAAGGGTTTTTGATTCGACCTACTTTTCAAGGCCACAGAGGTCAAAGTTCAAAATTTTTCATTTGGTGGCACTTTTCGTGGCTATTTTACCTCATATCTTCTAATTTGGTGTGATCAGGTGTCTAGGTACCCTAGCTGTTTACCTGGAACTCAAAGCTTGCCTGGGAACATTTCGATTTAACATTTGTCATTTGTTCTTCTGGTACATTCACACAGGTGAGCACATGGTCCATGGTCCATTTCGTTCAGCTTTGGTCACTGACTAGTCTGTGCAGCTTGCTGTGGTAGGTAGTGTCGATACATGTAAACAGTACACAGTTATCACAGCTTTGAGACTGAACTTGTTCGCATTTTTCCTCTGCGCTTTGATTCCAGTAGGAACCTAAAGAAGAAAAAATATATAATTGAGACCATCCTCTCTGCTGTCCCTAGCAGAACACAGTATGATGGACTTAGCCATTAGTCTGTGTTGGCTCTACCTTCAACACCTTCCCCCTCTCCTAGCCCTCTACAACATGTATAGAACCAGTTTGAATATTTAAGAGCAGTAATAGTTGCGACACCCTTGAGGGATGTAGCAAGATGATTTAGAGACTCCAGTAAATAAGGTAATTTGCTCTTTCCTTTGACATCTTGAGTCTGCCTCACATATGGAGTGTTAGCCATAATGTGATGACTCTTCATATTGGCCCCCTTATGTTGGTCATTCTGCAGCCCCAAAATCCTGGAGCAAAAAAATGGTAAAACGGGATGAGAGATGGGTTTCCATTGGTTCCACAGAGATGATAACAGATGGATATTGGTTATTTCAAAAATATAGATGTTCAGTACGAGAGGCCTATAGGCATCATTCATTACATTCAGGTATTATCATGTTAACCCAGCATTGTGCATTGTATCAATGGTTACTTTCATTGTTGACTTTCATTGTGGCATCCATTCCCCACGCAGAATGACTGCAAGGTCTAAAGAGGGTACCACTCCCCGAAGAAAAAAATTAGGTTCCACAAGGAATGAGTTACTAAGTAGTAGTACATGGATTTTCTTGCACAGCCAAAAAATAGGCATTTCATTGAGTTATTCAAGCGTCAAACTAGTACAGTTTTGCCCTGCGTTGTTCGTGAATCCTGTTGCAAATTGGCAAATCTTGTGCGAGGTCTACGATCAGGTTCTCGTTGCAATAATTTATGAGGGTGTCGGAAAGTTTCTGATGAAGAAAAGTTACCACCTATACAAATAATGTATAGACACCGTTTTTATATATCACCTCCTTCTTTGTCCTGACAACACACGTAAAAATAAATGTTTTCCAGGATTAGGGTTTTACCTAAAGCTTGGTGATCAGGAGATCCAGGTAAAATGATAGTCGTCAATAAATAAAGGTTTATAGCCTGGCCACATTGACGACCGCATTATGATGTCTAGGGCTGAGGTGAAATGGTGTGGCGAAATGATAAGGCGAGCGAGTAATGGTCGGAAGAAATGTCAGTGACTGGGAAAAAATCTGATGAATTGTCTTGGATTATGCGATTGATGAATTCTCTATAGAGGTTTAGGCCGAGGTAATAGAAAAAGCTACAGGTGGATGGAGAAAAGGTAAGTGGTGGCAAAAAGAAGCTCTACTTCTTGAAAAACATGCATTTTTGTGTACAACTTGTTCTTTTAGGGGGATCTCGTTTTAAAGGTACACATGCTCGACAGCGTTTGATCAAAACACCAGTGGGTATGGTCGCTGTCTGCTTGGCTTGGTTTGTTATGATTTTCTGATAACAGTACATCGTCATCGGGTTTCATTCTGGGAAGTTAGGCATGAGATGAAGTAGGATTGGCCACATGGTCCGCTGATGCTGCTGTCTGCGAGCCGCAAGGGTGACATTGCAGACACCAGCAATAATTACCTTTCGCCTATTGATGTTGCCCGTGAGATCACCACAACCCATAGTGACATGATGTCCATTGGAACATTTCATTTATTTCCCTTGTCAGTGTAAGTGATGTATGACCGGAATGGGGAACTTAGTTTAAATACATTGTTTGTGGGGAAACTGGTGGAAACCCTGACATACAGGAAGAAACTTGTATTGATTCCTTCAGCTCCTGCGAGAAATACACAGGGTATAACTGGGTATAACTGGGAATTTTATATGAACAGATATACAGCCAGTTCTTTTACAAGCTTGCCATGCCCTAGAAAAAGTGCTATCAAATATATGTAGGCCTATTTCTGATTTGTGCCCTCTCTTTTCCTTAATGAATACTTTTAAATCTCTTGCTCACTCAAAGGTGACCGCTAATGTACTTAGGTCAGACGTCGGCCTGAACCTCTGTCAATTTATTTACTGAAAATATAGAATATTTTGCTGTCCCTCTTGCAAGGGGTTTCATATGTGGACTCCAAGCCTTGAAAAACTCCCTTGGAATTTTTCAAGGCTTTTCTTTGTCGTCTAGTCAGTGCCAGCATCTACTACAAATGATGTCATTGAAGTGCAACTCCTAATTCAGCATTCAAATCTTACTTCGTTCTTCCTCGTTCGTTTTATTCCAAAATCTTCAGATATGCTAACATTTGTATAGGTGTTAAACATTCTGCTCGAGTATCTCATGAACTTTGCCAGTTATCGTATACATGTACTTAATATGTCACCATCTTGATACTAAGTATCTTCACAAAC
The DNA here is from genome assembly GCA_002633025.1 of Notospermus geniculatus. Taxonomy (NCBI): domain Eukaryota; kingdom Metazoa; phylum Nemertea; class Pilidiophora; order Heteronemertea; family Lineidae; genus Notospermus; species Notospermus geniculatus. The sequence continues at coordinate 783,000 of NMRB01000056.1, forward strand.
TACGTCAGCACGAGTGTGGTCAAGAACGAGTACTCGAATACGCCCAGGGGGTTTTTGGCGCTATCACCAGCTGATCTTTAATTTGTACTCTACAATCAGAGAATTGGATTTTACAATCAAAGCTGCCTAATGCTTTTTGAGTAGGTGAACCTTTCCACCACACCCTGTACAGAGTAATTGACACTTCTGTGATTGATTCAACATCAACTGCTACAAAACTGTTCATGAGGTGTCTGTCCTTTGGCTAAATCTGATGAAACGAAACGTTTCCAAAAATACCCTAATAGGTGTTAGTGAAGAGTGAACAAATAACGGTTTCTTGAGTTACAACAGACATACAGTTCAATGCCCCGCGTCGGTGATCTATAGTTAGTATGGTGTTTTGGCCTAAAACCAAGTGATATTAATACAAATGATATACAGGCCTCATATTGCCAAACCTGTGAGTGGGAATATGTATTCTGGTTGCCATGGCAACTGGGAAAGAAGGAATCAATACTTGTAAGATATCTGGCCTTAGATTATTATCTTATCCGATTGCTTCAGGAGAATTCTGTGGGACCTAAAATAAAGTGTATGGACACATCATCAACATTTTCTGATTTTTTACATTTTTAATTTTTTTTTGTATATGCATGACCTTTATTTTCATCAGCAGCTCATCCTGATGCAATGGGCAATTTTTGTTTCTGAAAAAATAAAAGTTTTTTTTGTTTCGTGTGTTTGATTTACAAAGTAGTTGTATGCTTTTCGTGAATTCTGTTTTCACAAGTGATCTTATGCAGATTAATGTTTTTAAATGATTTTTACAGGCTCCAGATTTTTGCCAGCTCAATGTTTATTTCGTCAAAATATTAGAAAATTTGAATGCTTTGCTATATCGTGGCTTTTGCAAATGTCAGGCTAGTCGACATGAAACCAATGCCTGTTATTTTTGCCAAGAAATCTCGGTCAAAAGCATTTATTTTGAAGGCGAAGAACTCCGTATTCATCTCACCGCAGACGCTTTACAACTTCACGGTGTGTCGTCAGGGATTGTTGGTTGGGAAAAAAACGTGACTTCAGCGGTTACGCAGGAAGAGGGCTTGGAGTAAAAACCTTTGAAATGAAACCAACTGGTTATGTCATGTACGTGGCATTCCAGAGCTCACATCATCGTGTTCTCTAATGATGTGAAGTATGGCCATCTATATGAATGATATCGAACCAGATTACCCCATTGTTGCTATGATGTTTTTAAAGATAGAGTCACATTCACGTATGTGAAAAGGAGTCACAATGCCAAATCTGAATATCGTTTTATCAAACTCTTGGTTTTATCAAACTCTCAGTTTAAAGAAAGGTTCTTTAAATCTCATTGCTTCCTCTGTGGTTAATGTCTCTTGAATGTTTTGTGCAGGGGCAGAAGTACAGAGTAAAAGCAGTAATCATCAGGAAGAAACCGAGATAGTTATTTCATTCTATCGATGGTTACACTTCGACCATTTTCCATCTTTGGCATTCTGATAACGTTTCTATGGAATATGCATAATTACCTCTCCTGGGACTTGGTTCTGCATATTAACTAGTGCATATTGTCAAGGCGATTGCCCAAAATAACGAGATCTGCTTTGAAATTCTTACAACGGTAAAGAAAATGTACCTGAAACCCATTACTTATCTTGTCATACATGATTATTGGACATTTCAAAAACATAATAAGATGATAATACTACGAGTTTCACTTTTAGTCCCTCAGGATGTCAGAATCTCTTGGGCATTGCGTGTGAGGTTGCCACATTGCGTGTTAAGCTCCTCTGATGGACAGCCCATGAATGGCCCGGTTAATTACCGCTGTGGTAATTAGTGAAAAAATATTTGATTAAAGCGAGAGGAAGGTGATCAATTTGAAGTTTATCTCCTGTGTGAGTGGTTTTTTTCTGTCTTTATTAACCTCCGTTGTATTTTTTTTCATCCAACGTTCCAGTGAAGCAAAAAAAATGGTGATCAATGATGATTTATTGACTTGGTCGGAAAAAATATTATAGAACAGTCAAATTGGCTGGAAGCCTTCTCAGACTTGTTACGTTTATATGGTTACTTAAGTTAAATTAGCCCTAGGGCCAAAATGAACTGAATTTCGTTCGAAGTGTTTTGACATTTCTCACCAGCAGCCATACTTTGTTCTCATTAGTTAATCTTGGTGGCGTTTTAGTATACTTGTGAACATGGTGAACGAGTGATCCACTGATACTGCTGAAAAATGGACTACACTTCAATTTTTTTTATTCAATCCGTATACCATGATGTACCCTGAAAATGTACTAAATAGTTCAAGTTTATTTACTCAACCCGTGTTATCATGATCTACACCAGAAAATGGACAAGAGTTTAGGTGTATTTAATATTCAGTCGGTGTTACCATATAGTATGCAATGCTAAATGTTAATGCTCAAGTTCTCTTGTATATACCGATAGACCATCAACTGAGGTGTTCTGGACCCAAATTCATAAAACAACTTAAGTCTAAGTGTGGCACTTATCCTTTGTTCAACACAAAAGATAAGTATCATACTTTGACTTAAGTAGGTTTTTGAATATGGACCCTGGCGGTGAAATAAACGATGTAGCATAGGGCCGTATTATGATTGAGTAGCACACATATCGTCCAAATCACATTTCCTATTCCACATTTGTTTTACACGGATGGAAGAGGTAATGACGGATAAAATATACTTCAAACGAAATGCACAAAATACTTCAAACGAAATGCACAAAAGTAAACATGAACCAAAGTGTAGCTACCTGGCATTTAACATTGTGAAGAATTGTATTCAGAAACACAACAAACAGAAATACAATGTACTAGTTGCTGGAAAGGATTAGGTAAGCGCTGCCACCTAGCACCTGATTGTTGAACTTGTTCAATGCGTCATTTAACTGGTGTGCTTAGTTACAGATATATATTGGGTTCTTCTAAGTGTTAACAGGTGTCACTCTTGTTTATTTCATGACGACACTCCCTACGCAGGAGCTGTTATCATCATCACTCTGCTTCCTGCTTTTGTGATGCAGGGCCAAAGTCTGACGTACATTTCATCTAATTTAGTTCGGTTGAAAAAGATGGCCATTTGTTTCAGAATACATCCATAGTGAAATTTGGTTAATACACATCCCTGAATTACGTTATTCCTCCCATGGAGAAATTACTCCAAGTTTCTCCAAAGAATAACCAAAAATAGACAAGCCCTGTGACGGAAATGGTTCACGTGGGAAGGGTTTGACAGTGCAAAATGGAGTAGGTCTATGTTAATAGACCCGCCGGAGAGATTTTAGCATAAATCCCGGAAAAGGCATATTAAACGCGAAAAAAACGTCATTTATATCAACGGGGCACAACTAGGTATAAAAACAAACCCATGCTACCTCATTGTCTTGAGATACGCTCATGCTTTAGCGCCGGAAATCGCGTTACAAGTTCAAATCGGGCCCCCTAATGGTCACTTATAGGGACTATATAGTCTAGTCGGTTATGGAAATGATCGGGACACGCCGGACAAAAGCACCAATTTTTTTCTGGTGGTTTGTCTATTGGTACTCTTTAAATTTAGAGGGGGCGCCATCTGAGATTTTCTTTCTTTCAGTACAGCTTTGTACAGGAGAATTGGAGCCGATGTACAGCTAACTTTTGAACGGTGGGATTTACACCCCATAAATGTATTACCAACAGATAGAAACACGGTGCCTCAGAAGCAGAAAAACATGTTCTTAATTGTTTTTAGTGGTTATGTAATAAGAAATGGCGTTTTCTATGTAAATTAACACAAAATGGGTCAAAATACATAAAAACGCCGTTTCCAATTCCGGAACCAGTTAAAAATTACTGAAAACATGCTTATATGATTACGAGGTACCATGTTTCTATCTGTTGGTAATACATTTATGGGGTGTNCTTATATGATTACGAGGCACCATGTTTCTATCTGTTGGTAATACATTTATGGGGTGTAAATCCAACCATTCTAAAGTTAGCTGTACATCGGGCCCCATTTTCCTGTACAAAGCTCAGTTCTCGGGTCCAATGAAGTCAGTGTTAGCGGCTCCTGAATTTCAAAGTTAATTTCAAAGTAACTTTTTTCGGCGACTTGCAAAAAATCTCAAAGGCCACCGACCCTAGCGTGACTCAGGGGTCCCCTGAACACATAACGAGGGGAGGCCATGTTGAAATTATTCAAGATAGCGGCCACCAGGGGGCGCGAATTATTCGATACCATCTAAAAATATCACATCAATCTCAAACTCTCTATTGGCCTTTGTGCATGGTGCGGGTGCGTTTCGGATCTAGAATGGATCTAGCAGGGTTCAGTTATTTTTCCCCGTGTAAAAGCGGAACAACTGACATCCACCTTCCTCGGGCCAATTCAAAATGCCTGATCGTATGGGTTTGTCTGGGTGTTTAGCTTCGCCACTTATGCAAACACTCAGACGGATCTATGCGTCGCATCTGAGAATCGCGCCTAATTTTGAACATGGTGTGTCTCATTCCGGCATAAGTTACTCGTCACGCTCAATGTCGTTTCATTGACATTTGGTATTTTCTGAAAGTAGGAGAAATGGGGACGTTTTTGAGACAAATATTACATTGTTATCCAGCACGGCCTATCTATGTGATTCCATTGAATTTCAGCTTTCTCAATTTTTTCCGTGCAAAAACGCTGAAAATTGGATATAACCTTGACCTTTGTAAATGACCTTGACCTTTCATGAATTTGGCAATGCGCCAAAAAGAGAGCCCACCTATGATAACATACATATAGCCACTTAAGCAAAATAAATATCATTTGTAAGGGCTAAGATATCGTCATTTTTCAAAATACACGAAATTTCGTTTCGGTTTCCATGGAAACGAGATTTTCTCAAAACGTTTAAGGGTGCCAGAGTGGCGCCCCCTCCAAATTTGAAGATTGTCATCTGAGGAACGAATATACAAAAAATGGTGCTTTTGTCCGCCGTGTCCCGATGGGGCCGATTTTTGAGGCTAAGCGACTGGACTATTATGCGAGACGACGTTATCCGCCAAGAAAGCATTAGGCTCATGTGCAGATCGAGACGAAAAAATGTATCGCATAACGGGTAACGGATGTCAGGTAAACACGGCTTTAAGCAGTGTTTACCTGACATTCGTTATCCGTTATGCGATACGACGTTATCCGTCAAAACATTGCCTCCATGTAGCGATCAAGATGAAAAACGGATAACGTTTATGGACAACACCCGCGTTTCAACAAAAACTTTCATGACCCGTCATTCGACGGGTACTTTGCTAGTGTTTCTAAAGGCCGCAGCAAACGAAACAAATTTGTTGCTCATTGCTACAAAATGGCCTACTGAACGGGATTTTGTGGCGCGTTGTTCTTCACCGCACACGAAAACACAGGAAAACGCACAGAAAAGAGCACCGAAAGGAGCGAGAAGAGCACAGAAAAGAGCACCGAAAGGAGCGAGAAGAGCACAGAAAGGAGCATCGAAAGGAGCGAGAAGAGCACAGAAAAGAGCACCGAAAGGAGCGAGAAGAGCACATAACGGAGTAACGAAAGGAGCGAGAAGAGCACAGAAAAGAGCACCGAGAGGAGCGAGAAGAGCACAGAAAAGAGCACCGAAAGGAGCGAGAAGAGCACAAAAAGGAGCACCGAAAGATAACCGCATCGACAGATTCCCAACTGTGTGTGATCCCGTAACGTTAGGTGCTGATACGCACGCACTCACCAGAAGTTGAATACGCCAGATACATACATGTATTCACCCAACACTATTATTTTGATTGTTATCGCCTTCAGATTAGAGGTATTGCAGTAATACAGAAACAGTTAATACATGTGTCTTCCTTCGGCTACAAGAAATATTTTGAAGTAGCAGTATTTTATGTTTCAAGGCCAGTCAAAATTTTCAGTTCCAACCACTTTAATTCTCCTGCTGCATAACAGCTGAACGTTCGGTATTAACCGGCATCCAGTTCCACCGTGCAGCACGTTAGGCAGATGTAGAGACTTGTCTGTGGTCTAAACGTTCGGGTGGTATTGTCAACCACTGTTGAATGCAAAATCATTGGAACCAATCAGAACACCTGTTACTCACTAAGGAGTAGAATGATTGGCTGATGGGAAAGGTCATGGTTAGGGTCAGCCTTATATCTTAACACAGAGGATACACGTCCAACGATTTTGCACTCGACAGGCCTCCAAACCTCGATATGCGCTTGTAAATTCCCCCCTAAAATGGATCAAATATGGGTAAGGAAGGAGGCGCCACCCACATGACCCTAGTACTGTCTTTAATGTCACATATAGCATTGACCATAACCTTTTTACTCTCAGTTAGAATAATTCCTGTGGTGAATCCACTGTCCAGCATAATTGGTCGGGGTCCCAAAGGTTGCCAGATGATTTCATGTCATGGGTTTACTTTCAAATCGCTTCACTATGCTGTAGCATGGCTCTCCCTCCTGCATTGAAGTGATGAAAATTATTGCTGGTATTGACATTGAGCAAGTAAAACACACTTTACTTCCACCTCCGTAGAATACACCTTTTTGCTGCGCAAGGTGTCACACATTTCCTGTATGTAGCAGCCGATGGACATTCAACCACACCCACAACAGTCTAATGATAATGGTACAAACCTTTTTAAAATTGTCAAAGTTCGAGAGAAGAAAGTCAAGCGATTCAACACCAAAGGAACTGATTATGTCATGAGGGTAAATGAGATGGTAAATGTACAGAACCTCAGCGATATTTTGAAGGTACTGAATGATATTTTCACTCAGTTGCTTCAGGAGGTGTTATCAGGTGTACGGCCTCATGACATGGCAAATATTATCATTCAACATCCTGAACTTGACTTTCCAATTCAACTACCATTTCTAAAGTGTAGTAACATTTCATCTGAGTTGATTCTCAATGAAATTGAACGTGTGTTGCAGTCATACCAAGAGTTTGTATTAGATGGGGAACTTGAAGTCCATGTCACTCATGTTGCGATGCCTTCCGGAGCCAAAGGTAAACGGAAATTTTATGTGAACTTAGATAGATTCCTGAAGGACAAGAAGTGTATAATTCGTATCAAAAACAGGGACGAACTTTGTTGTGCGAGAGCCATTGTAACCGCTAAGGCTCGGCTTGATGAACACCCTAAATCATGGAGGTATTATTGAGAAGGAGCGAGCACGGACCTCACATCAAACAGTAAAGTGTTTTTCACATTGAACTGGCCAAAGGTACTTAGTTGAACTCAGGAATGTGACCTGATCACATTTACCAAGAGGTAGTGGTGTTGCA
>NMRB01000056.1:793870-804472 GCA_002633025.1 Notospermus geniculatus
GAATAGGTTATAGTTCATCATTGAATGACCCCTTTTCACACTTAGTACACTGGCAAGAAAACCTACAGAATACGTGTAGGTTGATAAGATGGGCATCCTCCTCAGTTAACATAATATTTGTAAATATGCTTTTTAAAAACCTTTCGCAAATTTAAAATCAGAATGAAATAAATCAAATTTCCGAAAGGGAATTGAGGTAAAAACATTTCCCCATGGTTTCTCACGCATCTGTGGAACACAGCATGGTTAGTTGATTTTCACTTACTGATACAGGTGTATCAATTTATTCCAATGACATTTCATATTCGATATTTCCTTACCCGTCTAAGCAAGGCAAATCCAGAACTAATCAGCAAATGGATTTCCTTGGACTAAAAACATATCTCTGCCCAATCGTTTTCTACAGAATAGATGGACAGACAATCCTTTCGTGGCATTTTCATTCGCATTTAATCTGTTAGTGCTTCCCAAAAGAAGTTGTTTACTTATGATGTGCACTGGAAGAATATACTTCCGCCAGAGCTCAGTTGTTTTTGTGTAATTATCTGATGGGATGGTTGTCAGCCATCAATAACTTTTTTCAGAATCAACGTACTTCGATAAAAACAGCACTCTCGCCCCTGCCCCCTCGATCATCCTACCCCCACCCACCCGCATTTGATTCCCTCATCCTGGGCTCGTGATTAATCAAGTGTTATTGAGTGTTTGCTACTTGGACACCACATACAGATATCCCTTTCACATCCGTAAAGTGACATCAGAATTTTTGGTGCGAGCCCTTGTCCTCCACATACCATTTTAAATAAATACATGTACTCATCATAAAAAAATCATCATCATGAAAGAGGGTCCACACAACAGTCGGTCACTGACTACTTCTTTTCCCAGAGAAGTAGGAATTTCTTTTGTATCTGATAAGATATTTTCAAAGGTCAAATGATGTTAAGCATTGTCATTACAAAATGTCAGATGGGATCAGTTTCTTTGTACCTTGTGCAGTATATGTTTCATATACTGAGGCCGTCTATTTCACCTTTTTTAGCAAATGAAGAAGCTGGCCTTTCAATTCCTTGACCTCTCTTCCTCAGCAAGTGAGATATGATGTGGTAGATATAGCACCACCACGACATATTGCCCAGATACACTAGCTCCCCCCCCCCCAAATATTTCTTCGCGTGTTTATTTCGCAGTTCGAACAATTTGAACTATTCACAGAATTATGTGGGTAATTGTCTATAAGTATTGCAAGAGTATGGGCTCAAAAATATGTGGCAAGAGTAAGCAGGGTCTCAAAAGAGTTTATAGTTCAGTCTCTATGGACCTCTACCTCATATCCAATGTGAGTAAAAAAATTATAAGAGATCATCACTCATGTCTGCAGTAAAGAATTCCATTTGCGTTGCAACAGTGGCATCTATTATCACAAAATACATGTACATCATCGCTATTGATTGCTACCTGATCTTCTTTCCACCCACTGAACTTATGACGTACGAATATCAATGAAAATGTGCCATCTAGTGCCAGTGACATTAACTGCGAAAAGCACGTTCCCTTAATTGCGATCAGCGATAAATTTTTCCGATTTGCCCCTTGCTTGTCAAAGTGGCAGGGAGGCTGCATATTATATCAATAATGGATGAGACGATTCGAGCTCTATAACTTCTACTGTTTTCATTGAAGTTGGAAAAAAAACGACATTTGGTGCCATATATTTTGATTAATAGCAAATTATGGCAGATTTCTAGTTTTAAAAGGCCCATCCGTTGTATGTAATACAATGTGCACCGGGAAGACTCACCACTTGGCCATTCCCTGCAATTTCACCTCTTTAAACATATTTCTTTCAAAATGGATGATAAATCCTAGCACAATGTCAACGTAACAAGATATGCAACTGAGTCTCTTGTTTCTTATCAGCCACTAATGATTACTAATCGTCTGTATCGTCATGTGTCATGATAAACTGAATTTTATAGCAAATCTGTGAATCAGTGAAGAGACACTAGTTGAAAGCAATTAGTTCAAGTATTAGAGTCATCAGAGGGCAAATGAATCACTCACAATTTGGCAACTCAGTTATATCAAAAATAGATGTTTATATATCTATAAAGATGGGTGCGGGGATGGGACGGAGGATTACCAGTCATTAAAATATTTTTTTCTTTGCGAAAGAATACTCTTGTTAAGAAATATAATTCAACATATCAATGTATTCTTTGAGTTTGATAGTTGCACATCTTCTCTGAGATGTTATGGGAGACGAAGCAGCATCACTGTACCAGGATAGATTCAAGACAGATTCATGCTTAATTCCGAAACCAAGATGTCCACCTTTTCGTAATTAATGAAAATGTCTCCAACTGCATTAATTTTGTTGAACCCACATAACGGACTTATTACTGAAACGATTAAATTATTGTTTGTCATGTACATTGTAGGAATCATCGGCAGGGTGTTTTATCTATTTTGTACGTTACATGTACATTACATGTGCGTGTGAATAAAGGAACCTGGGTATATTTAATCATACATATACATGTATCTACATGTAAAATGTAGTAAGTGTAAGTCTTCAAGTGCTGATGTGACGAAACCCTGTCTAGACTAAATTTCTATTAATAACTTTCAATAAATTACTCACTACTAACATCGTTTCCCCTATTTAGCAGCAGTAGAGGTATTCCCCAAACATGACACCAATATCACGAGAGCTAAGTTTAGATTTCATTTGCCTGAAATAGCCACCGCCCACGATATTTAAAGCTGCTGGACAAAGATACATCTTCCGCATCCCAACACAAGATAGATTCAGGCTTAATTTAGAAACCAAAGTGTGCAGCTGATCGTAAATAATGCATCAAATGCCAATGTATAAAACAGATTTTGCACAAACACAATACACTAATTATAGAATCCGACATAAAATGTCCCCAAAAGAACACTAGGGATGTGAAAAGAACCTTTCAATCTATATTGAACCCCCATACATCCAATTATAGAGTCAAATCTCCTAAATATAGAAACTGTCTGGCTCCACACGGCATCCCCGTTCCCCGTATATGGTGTTATAAGTCAGATGACATAAATAGAATGCTACGCCCTTTTCCGTAAGGAAGTTCCCATCGCCATTTGACATTATGATGCAAGATGCAACCATGTCTTTTGAAATACGAATTTTCCAATATCTATTATTTCGTTCCACCTTTCGTTGCAGTGTATGTCTCCTGTAATTACGTGTGTTGTATCAGCTTGTGAATATGGAACAGATTTCATGTAGATTTCATCCGTGTTGGACTGAGTCACTTGTACATTTTGTGTGTATTGACATCAGAATGTACACAATATGTTAGCGTTAAGGATAGTTGTCTCGGGGTTTTCACGTTAAGTTGGCCAGATCTGTCATGTCTGATACACTGATTTATCATTGAAAATCCAGGCAGGATCACCCTTTATCCAACCTTTTCCTTAAAAATAAATATCACGGCATCAAAAGATTGTTTCCCTGTATTACAAATTTAGACCGAGGCAACTGAACAATGCTTTTTCTTTGAAATGCAGCAGAGCTTTGTTGCAAAGGTCAGATAATGTGACTAAGGTATTTTTGTCCCTTTGACATTTGGGATCTTGCTTCTGGTTTTCTATTTGGCTTATCCATTTCCTTTGCAGTTTGGGAGAAAACAAGACGAGCTAATTTCAACTTAACCTGCCCTAATTTTGCTTACAGAACTGTACAGTACAGTCTACTATGAAACGTTACTGTGAATCTGTTTCATGATAAGAATACTGCTTGACAACCTGCATGTACATGTAGATAGAAATAACAATGTACTGATATTTTTGTCACCGAGTAACTACATGTAGATGAATAAGGGTCATCCCTCTTTCCACTGCTCAGGAACAAAATGTCACTTACGAGACAAAAAAATCTCTGATGACCATGCCCAACTTTTACTTCAAGTGAGGACATTGCTAATGCATTACAAACCTCCTGCTCGGTTGCATGTGCAAAACTGTGCAGTGGTTTCAGAGGCAAGCAGCTTTCAAAGTAATTACAATACAAGTGATGTGTCCAGGATAACAACATTCACCTGATATTTCTGTTAGCCGTGCAACTGTCTGTGAACATTGAAGGTGTTTTCAGCCAAATGTCATACACTCTGGTAACCGTTGGTGTCCATCAACAGCAATACTCGCAAAAGGATTCCCACTACCTTTCAACCATCAAAGCTTCATCTCTCTCGAGTTACCCTTCAACTTCAACGAGTCAAATTGAGAAATGCAATCCCCGAAGAACACACAATGAATGAGTTAGCTGCCTTGTGGAGCCCCAAAACGTCGGAGCAAAGAAGTTCAAATTTTCAACAGTGACCAGCAACATAAACAGGAATGGATGACATGTCACTGCGAGACCTTGGATTCTAATACTCTTCAACTAGTCAAAATTGAGAAATGCAGTCCCTGAGGATCACAAAATGAATGCGTTACTGATTTATGAAGCCCCAAAACGTCAGAACAAAGAAGTTCGAATTTCCAGCAGTCACCAGCAACGTAAACAGGAATGGACGACATGTCACTGCGAGACCTTGGGGCTAGCCAGCCCGAACACCATCAAAAAGCACACTGTTGCTGCTGAAGAAAGCAAAAAGTGACTCTGACGACTGTAGAGGCAGATTAACCATGCAGAGTTACTCTACAAAACACCATAACAACTGTTGGTCAAAGAGGATATGGAAGAAAGTGTTTTCAGTTCATCCATCTGAAAGGAATTCCTCCAAATATCTATCACAATTTTCATACCACACACATCAAGAAAATTGCCGAATGATGGGAATTGATATGAATGAGTCAACAGAAGGGTTGTCTGGTAATATGACATTGCGTGAGTAACCTGTTTTGGAATGGTCACAGAGATTCAATTTTTTTAGGTTTAAAGATATGGTTGGAATGTACTTTGACGAATAGTGCATTCACTGTGAAAGCAATTTCATCGCACTATTTGATTAGAATAACAAATGCAGCTTCGCTACTCATCTGCATCTAATCGGCGATTCTAAGAAATTTCCTGTGGACATACATCTCACGGCGCAGCTCCGATACGCTGCAGGGTGATGAATAATCGGTTCTCGTAGCATAGGGATATTCCCGTGTTATAAATAGAAAATGACCTTCACCTTCCACTGACTCACAGCTTCGAGGAAAAGATTATAAACATGCTTGCTGAAGCCATGGCGTTTTTCTCATGGTGCTAGTGGAGCTGCACACACATTCATAATTCTCTCGTAGATTTCAGCAGGCAATTTCATCCATCTGCAGTTTTATTGAAATGCACAATCAGTTTTAAACAGCTACTTCATCCCGATCTGCATGGAATAACTAATGTGCACCTACTCGTTGCATTGAACATTTCAATATGTCTTCCAGTGATTTTGTACCTTCGTGCTTGCAGCTTATTGATTCGTGGAACCATTCTCCTATTCTTTGCTTTCCATTGCATTGGAATATTATTCGGTGTCTTCCAAACTATGATTCTTTTTTCGAGGGGAATATCCAAAGCCACATCGACAAGGCTGATTGACTATCCAGTATTTCATCTGTGCCTTACTAGTCAGCTTCGACAAAAAAATCTTCAAGTTCACACTGATGCCTTGAAAGAGTCTTGCTTGCGTTGAGTTAGCCTGACACTGATAATCCACCCAATTTCTATTTAAAGAACGCAGTCTTCCAAAACGTTCTCTGGATTTTTTTGATGCCGTCAATTGCCTCTCTTAACATCGATCTGCTGCAGGAAAACCGATATCCGACTTGACGAACTCAAGCAATTTGTGCCGATTTTGTTCTTATTCTAAGTCTTCCTGAACGACATCTTTGCCATCAGTATTTGTGCCCTTAAGCCTCTCAAAAGCAGGGATCATTTGCAGCAATTCATTTCATCATCCATTTTGTGGACACATCATCTGTGGAAGACCAAGAAGACTGAGTGGACTCTATGCTATGCCACCAGCTCTTCCAAAGTAATTCGTCCATTTTTTCAAGTGCACTGAACTTGGACTCCTTTTTCGTGGATCTCCAATGGTGGCGACAACTGACTTCATGGATGTAAGGACCTCAAGGCTTCTGTTCTCCTTGTTTGGATGGAGAACAGCTGAGAGACCTTCTTCAAGTCAAGGTGGGTTTTAGGACTACAGCCAATATGACAGATCCCAAGGTCCGATAGACAGGTAGCTTAAACAATTAAATGAGGTCAAGGTCAGTATGTTAGGTCAAGGCCAACATCAGGTGTGCTTTGTTCCGATGTCAGTGATGGATATTCTATTCTTATTTTCCTTCTGCTTCATGTACAAATGTAATCGCACTACAAGCAAGGTAAGAGTCCCTGCCTTGGTCTCTTCAAGTAGTTCCATTCTATGGTTGTAAAGTTAGGTAAAAAGCCAACAACCACAACCATCTGCTGCACGCTTAGCTTGATTTTCAGGGGAAAAAAGATCATAAACATTTTCTTTGCCTGATAGTGCCTCAGTGAATGATGAGTCACACGTTGTTTTGAGGAGATGCATATTCTCCGCCAGAGAAACTGCAGAGTATTGACGGAAGATTGAGCTGTCACTATCAGCATGAGTAATACCTTGTTAGTGGAATGTGCAACCCCAGTTTCAAGTGGTTACGGTTTCAGGATGTCGTGCTTTTACACAATTGCATCATCATTCGTTCGTGTTTGTAATGCTCTTCTAAAGTGTCCCTGTTGCCCTTTGCGGGCAAAGTAGAAACTGACTGAGTGTCAAATTATGGTCACAATATATGAAAAGCTCTAAGGGAATCTTGAGAAACCCAGGGCCCATGTAAAACATTCACCACTTCCCGAGTGAATTTCCAAAAGTAATGCGATCCCCAAGAACGAAGCCTTGGTCAGAAGTATCAAGCACTGACGTTTCCCTCGCCATTCTGCCGGAAAAAGTGTTTTTGTGTGAGCATCATTGACTGAGGAAAAAAACTACATCAGTCTTGTGAATTTTTTTACCGTAACACGGCATCAAGAACTAAATTTTTAATATGTGCAGCTTTATCAGCCCCTGTGATTTATCCTCAAGCAGGCAACATGTCTACTTGTCAACAGGAAAAAGTGGTGAGTGATTCATTCACGATTAATTTCATAGCCGTGGATGATGCAGCAACATGTACGATATCAGTAAATTGCCAAGTGTAATTTACATACCATGTTTCAGTGTTACTCATAGAGATACTGAGTGAATCTTGGAAAAAAATGAGTTGTATAATCTTGATTTTCACATTCTGTAAAGATTAAATAAAAATCGACGCAACTGGTTCTGTAAACAGGAGGCAAAATTCTGCAATGAGAATTTCGTTTCATCACAGCATCTGACGAATTGTGAATTCAAAATTAATTTTCAAATTACAGTTCAATTTACAAAGCAGAGCAATTTACAATTTGCAAAATGTCCTGAGCTACTTAATCAGTAGTGGATACAGCTCAAGCAATTTTCAACCACAGATTTGTTCTGCGATTTCTTTCCATTGCCCCAATGAATCAGTTTCATGATTTGAGTGAGTGTTCATTAATAACAGTGTATTATTTTCTTTGGGATTTATCATTTAGTGGGATTCAGCGTTGTAATTCAATATTTGACCTTGGTCTGTGTACTGTATTTACGNACTAAAAGTGTTCAGCCAAAAAAAACAGAGAAACAGATTCAGCCAAAAAAAATAAACTGAGAAACAGACGCGTGAAAAAACCGCCTTTCGCAAGGCTCGAACCCGGCGCCACGGATTCATAGCCGGACGCTCTACCGATGCGCCACCCGGCCATAATGCGGGCTGTTGAATAAATGTTTATGAATACATCCCAGCTACTCAACATATTTTTATTGATAATAGAAATGACGTCACAAATCAGAATAATCTTACAAAAATCGCATTTCACAACATCCACAGAGCAAGTCCCCAGCAAATCTGTCAGTATAGCGCTACATAATGTACCCATCTACTAAAAACGTTAAACCAACCGTCTCATATATTCCATCTGAACATTAGACGCATTTCACCCCGGCATTTCACCTATAAAGCAACGTTCATTGGCGCACGGATCCGGTCCGTTTTCAGTCCGTTTGCCCCTATTTTTGCGGATACGACAACGCAAAAGTCAATATGATCGATTTCTAAAGGGCTCCGCACACTAGCGACTAAAATGGGGGCGACTACCGATGCGACTATTACGTCGCCTGCGATATTTACATTTGAGATGGATCTGTGATTTTTTCCACCACATCACTGATCTTCCAAGGAGGCAGTACAAACGGGGTGGAGTTCCAGGGAGATGCGGCATACATGTAGGTCTAATCAACCCAGTTCAGCTGATGTTGGCGAAGGGGGGGGGGTAAAGATCGTGGTGGGATTTTTGGCATGGGCCTTGCATTCTGGTTGGAAATCATCTGTTAAGAACGATCGGAACAAATAGGATGGAATTTGAAGGGGATGTGGCATAGGTTAATTACACAGTTTTGAACCCGATTCGCTTGTGTGAGGGAGGACCCAGAGGAAATTGGGTGGGATTGACTTCCAGGATGGTGGCATGGAACAGGGCCTAACTTTTTGTGAGCGCCTGAGGCCAGTTGGGTGAATTGTCGCAATAATAATTTGACATAAGCTTCCTCCTCACCCACGGGCGGGTTTTAACTCATCTTTTATTTGTTTTTGTAGGCCTTATCAGTTTTTTGGGGGTGCTTTAGTTTTCCACAGCCCTTTCCTTACTCATTCATACCGGGAGAATGAAAGCAATCGCATCTAACACTAAAGCCGCACTGTACTGAATTCAGAAAGTCCTTACGTCATCCGACGTTAATAGTACAGTGTAAAATGTGCTATGCTCCAACCTGGTTATATTAGAGCTCTGCCTGAATTTGTTCAATGTGTGCTGAAAACTAGGGCCTGATTCTTTGAAGTACGCAGACGAGCATTTGGGGGACCTTCACGAGGCCATGAGACCTCTGCCTGCACTCTCCTAACTCTTTGAAAATGCCGTAAACTTCAATACAGTGGGGCTTTAAGGGTTATCAGTCTTTATTATTGGTACACTTTTTACCCACCCAATAAGTGTAAGTATTCATGGCAAGCAGTCAGAAATCTAAAAAAGACACCTAACAGTGCAAGTTTGATGATTGGACGTTAGTCCATTTTTGTTGCAAATCCATCTTTCAGGCATATCCAAGAATTAGCTCTCCCCCTTGAATTTCGTTGCAAAAAGCACCTTCTACACATCTACACATTGCAAAAAGAGACTGAGTTGCAATCAAATTTTCTCATTTTGCTTTTTCTTATTTCGAGGAAACGTGGGAAAAACTAGGCCAAGTTGGCCTTAAAGAGCAGAAGGAGTCCGAAGAGCCAGTAGTGCTCTTTTTAAGTAACCCTTAATTTTTATGTGCCTTTTACCGGTGCCTTTTTTACCAGTGCCTTTTTTACCGTACACCGTTGTGGGATGGGACAAAACTCAGTTTATAAAATCCAACAGTCTTGGAAGGATTTGAAATCAAAATGAATGGTATGATACGATGTGTTAATTAAGGGACGAAAATATAGTATCATTTTTAAAAAATCTAACTCTAGGTGCACCTTAGGAGGCGCAATTGGCTTAAGGTTTGGGGGAAAACAACAATCAAAAGCATCTATTCCAACGCAGCACAGTCCAAACAGCATTCCAGTTGACCCCAGAACTTCATTCAACGAGTTATCACAGCAACCATTCATGTGTACACATCTTGTTGGCATTAAGACAAAGAGGGTTAATAACACCTAACGCTAATCACTTGTTCTGAAGAAGTGTAAACAAGAGGACCACAGATTTAGGATTTTGTAGTACGCACCCTACATGCACAGTACACCCTCTACTACAGATTATATACACACTTGCTGGTGGAAGAGTTTTGTGTAGCGATGCCAAGCCGAGTCCGTCTTGAATCGAAATGGAGAATGAGGAACAAGGCCTCAATAGGGTATATACCAAAATATTTCAAGTCATTGACGCTAATGCTTTCGCATTTCGATACAAGCTTCTGAAAAACTAAACTGACTAATTTCCTCGCCTTCGTTGAATATTATCAGTTCAGGTTGTCTGGAAAAATGAAGAAGGAAACCGGAGGTTTGATGAACAGTCCCCGTTCATTAAATATGGAATTTCAACTCGTGATTAAGCTATCATGGGCACTGGACCAAAGATTTAAACTGATTTTGTTTATTTGTTGTCCTTTTTCATTACTATAGGAAGAAACTGGAGCTCGGAGGATGTGAATGCTCTTTAATTGAACCAAATTTTAAGTACTGGGATTCGAACCCACGTCCCCACATAAGGCAACACCTCCAGCGCTGAGGGAAAGCGTGCACACCACTGTGCTAAATCCCCATCTTCAAAAAAAGATGGTTCAATAGCCAGCGTTATGCATGGAATCCCTCAGTACCTAAATTCCAGTACTAAATTTTAAATCAGTTGCTATGCTTATAATATCTAGTTGAGACTGTGCATCAAATATTGCATTATTAAGTTTACATACATACAGCAGGAGGAAACTGGAGTGTCGCTGTATCGGCTATTGT
>NMRB01000057.1:0-21847 GCA_002633025.1 Notospermus geniculatus
ACATCCTGCCCTTGGAGTTCGTATGGGGTACACCACGGATCCACCAGCCAACACAGAACATTCACAGACATCATATCCTTTACTCCATGCTTTATCCAGCTCTTCCCTCGTGGCCAGGCGTGTGTAACCATTCGCAGGGCACACCGGAATGGCATCTTCGACTTTCTTCAGTAAAGTCGGTGACCTCGCCTGTACAACCCCGTAATCCTTAGAGCTTGTTCGCCCTGTGGCAGAAAAATGGAGTTGAGAATACGCAAGAACGAAAATAGAATTGAGAGTACGCTATATGTGCCTCTATCATCATGGCATATCAATTTTATCGGCTTTTTTGTTGAAAATATAATTTTGACAAATTTAGCGCGACGCACTGGCAGGATTTCTTATATCACTCTCCTCAGTTGCAACATGCGTCCAATCACACGTCTGCGGCGATCCATCCGTTTTTCCCACAAAAAAACCTCTTCTAATTTTCCAACAAATGAACAACATGTTGAAATGTTGTTGAGAAGTTGCTATCTTATTCGCTATTTGTGTATACAGGGTCGAAAGATCATGTTGCACAGATGTCGTTAATCAGTTGGTGTAAACGTGTTGCCAATAGAGAGTTTTCGCAAAGCCCCAGAAACGCCGACGCGAACGCCAAACCCATTGTTCGATGCCGCGAAGACAACACCGAACAAAAGGATAGACGTTCTCGTTGGCGTTTCGAGGGCTTTGAGAAAATCCTAATGACTACCGACTACCGGCGCGAACGGTCACTCCTTAGGCCTAGATCTACCATTTTGTCAAAAATGATCAGTAGAAAAGGAAGTTGATTTAGGCCTATCATTGCATCTTTAGACAACCGTCGACCGACGTGAATACGAAGGGGATAAATTCGAACGGCGCAATGCGTGATAGGCAAAGCCAAACGGTGGGGTTTCCTTGTGCCTCACCAGAGGAACTCCAAGGTTCTACAAATGTATATAGAACCTTCTTTTAAAAAACCTGAGAGGGTTCCACATAGAATATAAGAACCTTTCTGTCGCCAAGAACCCATCAAGGTTCCAGATAGAACCCTTTTCTAAGGCAAAGTTTCTATCTGGAACCTCTAGGGTTCTTAGTTATTAAACAATCCGAGGGTTGTTAAAAAGATAAAGAACCTTTTCTGCAAGGAGTGAATAATATCAAAAAATAGATAAAGACACCGGCCAAAGAGAAAACTCACCGAGTTGAAAACAGTAAAAGAGAGAGAGGGCGAGCAGTAGGCCCACCCCAGTCTGCGCCATCTTGATTGTCATCCCCAGAAAGATATAAGTCAGGTAGGACGCTATTTGTGCAGTTCGCAATGAATAATTGATAGCATTGATCTCCTTGTAGCTGTCAACGGATACTAAAACAGCAATCATGAGTGTCAACTCGACATGCCAATATTTTTGGCCGAAAACGCAACGTCAAGTTGTTGCATTAATTTTAAAAATACAGTATTGACAGACTCTTGTTGAAGTGGTGCTGTTGAGCAATGGCTTTTCCTGTCATTCACATCCTGGTCGTCCATGAGGGTGTGGCCTACATGTATACAGAGCTACGGGATGTGGGTGCGAGTCCAGTACTGAGATGGGCAACAAGTCTGCATCTTGTTGTTTTGAATTTGAATTTGAATTTGTTAGACTGGTTTCCGTTTTTGCGGCTTCACTCCCGTGGTACTGTCCGTTGTGGAATGAGCGCCAAGGGTGTGCGCAGACAGCGGCAAAGAAACCAGATACCGGTACGCGTCACGACGCCGGTCCGTTTTCAAGTGGACAACTGTTCCCGATACATCCGAGGCTCTCCAGCGAATTTAACTGCACTGGGCTGGAAAGCCAGGTGTAAAGTACATGTACCAGTTTCCGTTTCTCAGTGTTCCCGCCTCATTATATAGGGACCATGATTGTATGAAACGGGAGTGACGAATTTCCCCGTGTCTCCCAGTGAAATAAAAAGTCCTGGGGCCTGTTTCATAAACGAAGTTTCATAAATGACTTTAGACCACCGCCCATTCTTATCTACACTGTAACCCGTTGGTGGAATCCCCAGATTCAGGCCGTTTTTTCGGTTCTTCTCCCTCAGACGAAATCCGACGGAGATGCTGTCTTCACGGCTTGTTTTGAGAGGAGGCCGGCCCGTGTGTCGGCGTTACTAGAAGCCGAAACCGACAACAACAACAATGACCTAGTTCCAAAGTCAAATTGGGTCACAAGTTTTGATAAAATTTGTGCGTAGAAGCTCTCTTTTCCTCGCTGTTTGCTCGGTTGGGAAGACATGTCATCCGCAGAAAATAGCAAGGTGTGGTAGATTAGTTACTTTTCATCCGTAATTAACTCTGAATACCGGTTGAATGTGTACTGTGCGTGTTTTAAGAGGTTCGATTCGCAGGTGGTCATGGACGTGCCGTGGCCCGTGCTGCTGTGGTGTCATCAGTGTCACATGTGGTGTGGGCATGTGGGGGGGGGGGGGCAGGCCTACCGGTAGCTGTNAGGCCTACCGGTAGCTGTAGGCCCACTGGAGCAGCAGTAGTGGACATGGTGTATAATTATATACTGCTCATGTGCTACGCCTACGTCATGTCACGTGTGTTAGGCCTATGTCCTACTATTATTCCGTCCTTCTTAGCCCGGACCTAGGACATGTCATGTAGGCAGTAGGCCTAGGCCTAGCCCTAGGCCTAGGCGGCCGAGGTTAGCTACTACACTAGGCCTAGGCCCTAGTGTAGGGCCTACCCGGTTCCCGGTAGGCCTAGGCCCTAACTGGCTTTGCCTTTTTGTGTGAACTCCTTAGGGTAGGGGCCTAGGCCTATCGGTGGCAGAGCCTCTAGCCTAGCTCTAGTCTCTGACTGTCTAAAATTAGGCCTAGGCCCTAGGCCTACCAAGCTCAGTCTGAAAGTTTATCCCACACACACGCACACACTTGGAATGGATGGAAAACTCTAGCCTACCGACCGGTATCTATTCGCAGGAAAAAGGCATTTTAAAAACTTTAGGCTTTTTTCCATCTTTGGAAAGTGAATAACTGGACTCCGTGATAATAGTCAACATATCAAAATACAGGCCATCAATATGATTGACGGAAATGACATAATTTGCCTCATACATGTCATATCAGGAAGGCCTATCGAACAACTGTAGTAGGCCCACTCAAGACTCGTCATAACCTGTTCTGATCTGTTTCAAGGTTCTTTTTGAGTAGGCTTCTGATTTTTAACCTGCATGAATAGAAATGGTGTTATTTCCTGAAGACTTAACAAATCTTGACTGGTGTACAAACTGAAGAATAAACCACACTAGGTCTGGTATTCTAATTGGACACAATCTGCCTCTGATAGATCATGATAGATACTTGAGTGATTGATATTCTAAGTTACCGGTATCGACTGGTGAAGTCTGAATTCATATTCATTTGCAGCTTCGAGTGGCTGTGATAGGCCAGAGTGCCTTCGGCGCTGAAGTTTACAAACTAATCAAGTCGAATGGCCATACAATCGTGGGCGTGTTCACTATTCCTGATGTCAATGGAAAGGAGGACATATTAGGTAAATTCTTGTAGCAGGGCTTTTGTCTCGCTCGCTCTTCATATGCTTGCACACAAAGCCGAGATTGGGCCTCATGGCAAGCATGACGAGGTTGGAAAACTGATTTGCAGAGACATCCATAAAACTCACTTGATACGTGGTACCCTTCGACAGTCCCTTGATTTTTGTCCTTATAGCTCAGACAGCTGCTGGAGATGGCGTCCCTGTCTACAAGTTCAAAGCCTGGCGTCGGAAGGGTGAAATCCTCCCAGAGGTGTTTGAGGAATACAAATCAGTCAAAGCTGACCTATGAATGTGATGCCATTCTGTAGTCAGTTTATCCCCATGGAAGTCGTCAACCATCCGAAACATCAGTCAATATGTTATCATCCATCGATCTTGCCAAGACATCGAGGTGCATCAGCTATCAACTGGTATGGTCTAGTTTTCGAACATTCAAAGTGGCAGTTCGGTTCCGTAACTTGAGGAATCTGAGTTGTGATCCTTGGGAAAATGGAAACTTTCTCCATTTTCTCAAGGATCACAACTCAGATTCCTCAATTGACGAAAACGAACAGCCCCTTTAACTTAGAACTCAATGGAGTACAGGCAAAGCTTTTGATTTGGAAAAATGCACTTAGAAGATATCTCATATCATTTGTGCTGAATGTCATTGAATGTAAGCACTGTCTCTTTGGGAGGTGAGATTATGGCCTCTCCACTGGCCAACTGGTCATAAACTGAAAGTGACAACCCTCTTTCAGGACTCTCATCCAAGGAGACAAAAAGGGAGGTTTCACAATCTTCTGGCCTGATGATGGTCTTGACACTGGACCAATGCTCCTGACACGCGAGTGTGATGTTGACATAAATGACACACTTAACTCCATCTACAAGAGGTTTATGTTCCCAGAAGGTGTAAAGGCCATGGTGAGCCTGTTTGTTTGTAATTTCACTCTTTTATGATTGAATCTGAGTCTCACACTCACTCGGCACACCGTTGCATGGGATATTAAGCCACGGTGCCTTGTATCGTGTTCCTAGTGCATTTGCAAGGGCAAGTAAGACCCCATCCAAGTGAGTAGCTTCTTGGCCTCTTCATACGAGGGCTAATGATGCTTTGATGTCAGCCATGATGGAAAAATACAAGACCATGAACGCCACATCACTGCAGTCATGTGATTTGCTGCTTGATTGGAGATTGAATATCACCCTTTCAGGGAGAAGCTGTTGAAATGATAGCAGCTGGAACTGCACCAAAGATCACACAACCGGCAGAGGGAGCAACCTATGATGCCAAAATGAAGAAGGAAATAGTTGAGGTACGTCTGGCTGGAATCTAGTAACTTCCATATAGGCTTTTAGCTTACTGGCATTTCCTGATGCTCCTTTCGTCACTCTACTCATGACTCGTCTCTTTCAATTTTTATATTGATCTGCAGTTGGTGCTTGGAAGATTTTGGCTTTTGTTGACTGATGCCAGGAAGTTGCGTAGGGCCTACAAAGTACTGGACTCTCAGTCTTAAATACCTTTGAGATTTTGTCATTTTGGTTAATTTTTAGATCAATTGGGACCAAACTGCTCTCAACCTCCATAACTTCATCCGTGGTGCAGATAAAGTCCCTGGTGCATGGACAACCATTGATGGCAAGGTAGGTACCCGATAGGAGGGCCTGATTCCCACGCACTGTCTTATGACATCAGTTCAAAGTGGAAAATGTATGGTACATGTAACTCAACTCGAATGTGTGTTCCTACACCATGTTCTTTTGTGGGCTTCATAACAACTGATGAGTGCATTTCTACATTACAGCAAGTTACGATGTATGGTTCGAAATTGTGGGATGAGGCACCACCTGAAGGCACTGAAGTGGAGGTCCCTGGAATGAGTAGAAAAGCAATTGTTCACTCATCTGGTATGGTTCTCTTTGGAAATGATGGGAAAGCGGTAGGTACTGGAAATCTCACTCACAACCTGTATCAGATGAACTTAAATTAGCTGTACATGTAGAATTAAATCACGTGAAACATCATCTCCATTTTCAGCTCAGTGTTGAACAATTGAAGTTTGATGATGGCAAAATGATCCCAGCATCAAAGTATGGCCAATCAGCTGGAGGCGCTGGTGACCTGAAATTGACAGACGAGGAACTTAAGATGCAGGCTGCTATCAAGACAATTTGGCAGGGAATCCTAGCCAAGGAGGATATTCCGCCCGATATGGACTTCTTTGGGGCGGGGGCTGGTTCCATGGATGTTACAAGGTCAGTCAGGGTCTGTTTGCATTGGTCAGTTAGCTTCCGTCTGCTGTCTGTTTGTTCAGAATGGACAGAAATGACACATTTGGGTCTAAACTTTAGTATCCTTAAATAATGAGGCATAGGTTCTACTGTAGTTAGTTTCATTTCAGATTGGTCGAGGAAGTCAAAGAAAAATGCAATGGCATTGTACTCCAACCCGAGGAGGTTTACATGGCAACCACATTTGTCGATTTTGTTGGCTTAGTCGTGATGAAGGGTCGTGGAGGTGGCGCTGCTGAGTTTGTCTATGATGCTGTACGTGTTGGTTTGCAATGTCTCTTCACAATGTTGCGAATCAGAGAATGTTTTATGGGTAACTGATGTTGTTTGACAGAGACCCCTCATGCTTGAAAGAGACATAGAACCTTAATCAGTCTTGGAGTGGAATCTGTTCATTGGATTTTGTATTGATCAAGTTGCAGAGATTTCGTATTTGTACCAAGTCCTTATATCACCCCAGTAGTGCAATTTTGTTGGAATTTTCTTGAAAATTTCAGATCAAAATGAATGTGAACAAAATGGACATCACCTTCCCGCATCAGCTCTTCATCAACAATGAGTTTGTTGATGCCGCAGATGGGCAGACATTCGACAACATGAACCCAACTGATGAATCGCTGATCTGTAAAGTTTCCAAGGGGTCGAAAGCAGACGTGGATAAAGCTGTCAACGCTGCAGCGGTAAGAGAGGCTGGACAATCCCTTTTCTCCATGTCGATTTCCTCTGTACTCCTCAAATTAGGATTCACCCCAGTAAACCCTTATATTTCCTTGTTCCAGAAAGCATTCTACGAGGGCGAATGGGGAAAGATGAACGCCCGCGACCGGGGCAAGCTGATGTACCGCTTGGCAGACGTATTGGACGAACACAGAGAAGAACTGGCCACCCTTGAGTCCATCGACTCTGGAGCTGTCTACACCCTCGCTCTCAAAACACACATTGGAATGTCCATTGACACTTTTAGGTATTTTGCTGGTTGGTGTGATAAAATTGAGGTATGTTTACTTCCATATTTGCCATTTCTTCCCAAGATTTTTGGTTTATACTTACAACGTGGACATTTTCTGTGCAACATTTCATTTGGTCTTCATAACTTTGCTGTGTTTAAGGGTAAAACTATTCCCATCAACCATGCCAGACCAAAGAAGAACCTGACCTTTACAAAGAGGGAACCAATGGGGTAAGCTCTATTTGAAATTCCCGACATCGGATACTCCTTCAGGAACAGAAGGCAACTGTAGTAGAAGATGATTCTTAAACGTTTCATTACTTTACAGAGTGGTTGGCCTGGTTACTCCTTGGAACTATCCACTAATGATGTTGGCATGGAAAATGGCTGCTTGCCTTGCTGCTGGTAATACTGTTGTTTTGAAACCAGCGCAAGTAAGTTTGGAAGTTTTGCTTCGCTTTTCCACAAATTTGTATATTTACAAGAAAACCAGTCATTCTTTGCTGGAAACATAATGTTTTGACTGAGTCTGTGGACTTGCAAATTTCTGCATCTGCTGGCCCAAAAGTTAAAGTACCTCCTGATCTTTTTTCCAGGTTACCCCCTTGACGTCACTCAAATTTGCCGAGCTCTGCGTAAAGGCGGGATTCCCAGCAGGAGTCGTCAACATCGTGACAGGAAGTGGGACTGTGGTTGGCAATGCCATCGTCACACACCCTCGCGTCAGGAAGCTGGGATTTACAGGATCCACGGAAGTTGGCGTGGCGATCATGGAGGGGTGAGTGTATGTCACTGCTGGGGATAGGCACCAGATTTGAGTAGTGACGTGAGTGTGGCCTGTCGTCAATTGAAACAGAATTATCGACTCTGTAGACAATATTTCTCTATAAGAAAGTATTTCTGCTCATCGAGTGCCCCTCTTCATATTTCAGATGTGCAAAGAGCAACCTGAAGAAGTGTTCACTGGAACTTGGTGGAAAGTCACCGCTCATCATATTCAAAGACAGTGATATGAGCAAAGCTGTAAAGAATGTAAGATTTCAGGCCTTAAAGGCCTATGTACACTATCAACATTTCAGGACACATGTCGCGACACATGTGTCCGACACAGATGGATACAGAAATTTTGTCCCTGTATACACTAGACACATGTCGGGACACATGTTGCGACACAGTGTTGGGACACATGTTGCCAATTTTTTTGCTCTGTACACACTGTCAACATTTCCAGCAACACGGTGTGTCGGGCACATGTATCCCGACATGTGTCTTGAAATGTTGATAGTGTACATAGGCCTTAAGGCTCGTTTCATCCGCAATGGTTTTCCACTCGGACCAGATGATGTCATTGTCCGTCAACTCTTGACCGGTTGTATTGTAAGCAAGAATGACCCGCACAGCAAGAGGAAACCGCACTGCAAGAGCTAGAAACTGCGTGGCAAGAGTGGGAAAACTTTGGGTGTGGAAACAGGCCTTTACTGGCGTCACATGATACATGTTCAGAGACCTTTCAAAACACTAACTTCTGTTGTGAATCATGATACCAGTTAGACGACTAACGTTTGTACGGATGTAATAACTAGTCAGGCTGATCGTGGAAGTTCTGAAGTGAGGTTGTTACATACGTGTACATCTTGTTGTTGTTCCAGGGCTGCAATGGTGTGTTCTTCAATAAGGGTGAGAACTGCATCGCCGCTGGCCGTCTCTTTGTAGAAGAATCAATCCATGACACTTACGTGGCAGCAGTCATTGAAGAGATCAAGAAAATGAAGATTGGAGATCCTCTTGACCGGACAACAGATCACGGGCCGCAGAATCATAGGTATCAGGGGCTTGGCTGCTTGGGCAGCCCCTTAGTCAAAAACTTGTATCAAGTTCACAATTCGATTTCCCTCAAATTTGATTTCATTTTTTCCCCATATCCACTCAGGAATGAAATTCATCACCCGTTCTGCATTTTAGGGCTCACCTAAACAGCCTCCTGAGTTACATCAAGAAAGGTGTGGATGAGGGCGCCACTCTGGCTTATGGAGGGAAACAGGTGGAAAGACCGGGGTTATTTTTGGAGCCGACCGTGTTCACGAATGTTGAGGACAATATGTTCATTGCAAAGGAGGAGTCGTTTGGACCTATCATGATCATATCGAAGTTCAAAGATGGGTGAGTGTATCAGAAGAGGGTCCAAGTCCATGGGTGGGGTCCATTCCATGTTATTTGAAACAAGGAGTGCAATAAAACCTCCCTCAGCGGACACCTCTGCCAGGAGGACACCTCTCTATTGAGGACACAAGAGTTCAGTCCCAAATTGACCATTTCTATTCATTTTGACCTTGGTAATTAGGACACCTCTTAATTAACGACAGCATCTCTCAGTCCCTGAGGTGTCCTTAAATAGAGAGACTCCATTGTAATCAAAATGAGCAACTTAAGGCTACTCTAGAGTAGTCACAGTTCAAGACTGTTGTTGTATGAAGGAACACCCACACTGAAATGCTCTATATGGACACTGAGATCACTTTATCCATTTCTTTTTCTCAGTGACATGGACGGCGTGATCCGACGAGCGAACAACACAGAATATGGCCTCGCGTCTGGAGTCTTCACAAATGATCTTAGCAAAGCTTTGCGTGTTTCTGATGGGCTCGAGGCTGGGACGGTATTCGTCAATACCTACAACAAAACAGATGTGGCAGCACCATTTGGCGGCTTCAAGCAGTCGGGATTTGGAAAGGATCTTGGTAAGTTAGTCAAAAATTCTTCTATGGTGAATTGAGTGGTTCCCCTCTTAGCCTGAAGCAGGCAGATGCCTAAGTCAGCCTTGACTTTCACAAGCAGATTAGGCCACTGAACCCTGATCCATGTGAGCATCGGAGTACAGAATGGCTGTGTGGTGATTGCCATGGGTTTGTTGCATACCTGATGCTTGATCGTCATTACAAGAAAAAACCTGACAACCCTTCGCTTTGACTTGTACATGCAGATGGAGCCACTGAACCCTAACCCCTCCCCGTCCTCACCCAGCTGTTTGCATCAGGATGGCTATGTGATGATAGTCATGGTTTTATTGTATACCTACCTGGAGATTGGTCATCATCTCAATAAAGAACACCTGACAGTTGGACTCAAGTGATACTTAACGAAAGTTTATTATGTTCTGATATTGATTTGTGCATCGTGGAGCCTGATGATAAACAGTCGTGTGAATGAAAAGCTGATGATGTAGAGCGATGTTTTCCAATATATATCCGTCAGAATTATGAATCTGTACGTGAGTTGAATTTCGAACAAGTTGGTAAAACAAATGTAACTGTCTATGTGTGGGATAGAGTGCTGCAGTGGATACATGGCCTGTTGGTATTGTTGTGGGTTTGATTCCTTGTCTGGCCCATTCTACATAAAGCTCTCTGAGCACACTTGACCTTGGAACTCCAGTTTCCTCCTGCATGAAGTCTGTTCATAATGACAGAAACTCCACATGTATAAATTCCAATTTATTGCATGGATCTATGGGGCAAATCCATGAGATCTGATGCACTCTTTTCATTGTGAATTTACCCGTGGCTCACTCCAAGCTCCTTGTCAATACTATGCGTTAAATGTTGTGATGAGACTTCAAACCAAACTCATCCCAGCTTGTTATTGACCCAACAAGGGAAAGCAGCCTCGTTGTGTTGGGGCAGCTGCTGATACGTGCTGTCAGATGCAATCAGATGTTTTTATTGAGTGGTCAGGTCTGATAAAGCTTTGAATAATTCTGCCCGGCAGTGAATTATTTAGGTTTGTCTTGAAATCTACATTGATTCCTTGTTTCTGTTTGTATCCATGTGTTGTGGTTGTCAATTTGAAGATGGAGAGAAGGCAACTGTCTTTGACAGTGCAGATTCTTGCCGGGAACTCCAGTTTCCTCCTGCTGTACGTCAAGTTCGTCCATTCTTGTCGATAGAGTTAATAATGCCATGGCTCTTGATTCAATGGCCCTTTTACATGGAGTGTGTTCAAGGTCAGTTCACTGAATTTTTGTACCACGAAAAGGGAAGGATAGTACAGGTCGCATGGCTTTGTCAAGGTACGAAAAGCAGGTGAACTAACCTCGAACTGGATTGAACTGACTCTGTGAAAAAAGGGCTATTGACTTTGCCCAGTCAATCTTATCTACATGTATTTATAATGTAGTTTACTTGGTCCCACCTGTTTTCTATGTTTTCAAGGCAACTTGGCTCAATCATGACGGTGATTCCTTGACGAATGTAACACTTCAGGCATCAATAGGAAGTGTTTGGTGAAATCAAAACCTAAGAACTCTCCTAGGAACCATTTTCCTGGAGTGGTTTTCTTGTGGCCCCCTGTATTTGTACCAAGTATTCATTTCGTTGCCTACAGCTTCCATCTGAAGCCCATCCAAAGCTGTCTTCCCTCGTGGGATTCAAATTTCAATTAACTTTCCAATGTTGTTCAGGAATATTGATCTCCAAAAACAGTTCATAATGTGGCAGGCACTAAACTAACATGTCACGTCGGGAACAGACAAGAAGAGCTACTTTGCTTTAGGCAGTGACATAATGGCAATGTTCATTGCTTCTTTTTCAAAGTTATTCGTAGCCGAGTTTGAGATTACTTGTGTCTTACTGCTTGTATTGAAGCAAGGTGTCAAGATCTTGACTGAGGCCGTACCTGGTCTGATCTCCACAAATGCCTCAGGTCATTATGACAGTACCAATTTATACCCTGGGTGCAGTGAGGCAATGGAGGCAAAGAGACCTGCCCGGGCTTTCACGGCAACCATGGGAATCGAACCTGGGACCTCATTACCACTAGCCTGAGACCTGAGCCACTAGACCACTGTAGCTTCCTATTTCTTATATTATTTTCATGTTGTCATTCTGTGAACTTAATCACCCATTTCAATCTTGCGCCTCTTGAATCGAGCATACTGGCCGGGATATCATCTCAACTATGGCTTAGCCTAATCCCGCAATAACTACTCTATCAAACTAACATTTGAAGATAATCCCTGTCCTAGAGGAGTCATAACCATCTTTCTCCAGTCATGCCAGTCGTATCCATAGCAACTGTTACATGTCTTACAATTTGTCTTCATTGTGTCGTTTGTTCCCGGAAGGTTCCCTAGGCCTATGCTCATACTGTGTAGGCCTACTGTAAGGATGATATCCGTTGATCAATGCCTTTCGTTATCTCAGTCTAGGCTGTGCAAAGAAATTGATTCAGGAGCACACAGGCAAATACTCAGCAAATATTGTCTTTTGAAGCCATGATAGCTGTAAAAAGGCCTGTATCCACTAGTCCGGTTTACCGCTGCCGTTTGCTGCACCGGGATTTTTTCACAGGGTTTTGGATAATCCTTCGATGGTTTAACAATACTTAGCGTGTTAATTGTCCCAATGCCTGTGAAAATCGCTCCCGCGCCGCAAACCGCACCGGAAACCGTTGTAGTGGATACAGGCCTTTATACTGTCAAAGAGTTTCGGGGTGGGAGTTAGAAGATGTTATGGCAATGAGGAGGGCACCGTACAAGCACCAGACAGCGCTGCTGCGAGCATTGTGACCGAAATTTCTTTTTTCTAACGTTATTTCAGTTTACATGTAAATGGCATGAAAATAACCCGTTTGTTTTGGTCACCCCACGGTAAAACTGGGATAGGGTGATGACGCTGTGGCAAGAACGTCAGACTCTAACGAGAGGTCACGGACTGGGGTTCAATCCCAGTTGAGGTACCACTTTGTACTTGTCTGAAAGAATCAAGTCAAGGGCTGAATAATGGCAAATGAGCTGCTGCTTGAGTTGCCAGAAAGGTTTCTGGAGAGACAGGGGTAATGATGTGAAGTGTTCTGGGACATCATCATGGCAGTTTAGTTGGCTGACCAGCATTCTGCAAACCATCTACAACCTACTAACAGTATGTTCCATTTGAAGGTGGTAAAAAATTTTGGCACTGGAGAGGAAAAGGAATAAGACTGGAACACAGACATATTCAATCTTGCGTTTGCCATATTTCTTGTCCAATTGCATGAAACGCAAGTCAGGCTAGACTAATTTCAAACCTCATTAGTATTACAGACATTAGTAGCTCAGCTGGCTTCGTATTGATGAGGTCAGTTAAAATGTTCTAGTCTAGTCATTAAACCACGCATTACCAATCGTTTACACCAATTGTCTTTGCCTTTTGTCTCAGACGATGTAGCCAACGGCTGATGTAGCCTCAACTCCCAACAGAATCTGCAATGTGGTTTGTTCCGTCTATCGGAGAGAAAAATTACTCTTTCCTTTGCAATTTCATTACCATTTAATTACATTTCCACATATTGGACTTGAAGTTCAATAATGTTGTGTATTCTGTCAGGCTGTAATAATAAGCACTCTATTCACTGGATAGGAAAGGCCTTTTCCAGTGTGAGCTACATTGTAGCTTGATGTGTCAGAATCTGAATGGGAGTTGATGTTTAGAGACCTCCACTCAGATACCCACAGCCAGCAGCCATCTAGCATGTGTAATGGGTCTTAAAATCTTTTTTCTTAATTTTCACAGACATTTGGGTTCGTCTCTTGCATACTTACTTGAGAAAAGATTGTTTTCCCCAAGAGACGAACGTTAGGCTCAGATATCTCCTAGGTGTAAGAAACAAATTGATTTAGTGGTATCTTTCCCAGTGGGGAGAAAACAAACTTCATTTAGTGTAGCATCACTGATGGAACTCCCAAGGAAACCAAGTTGTTTCCATAGGTACAAGAACATATTGTGTCAAAAAAGTAAAAGACAGGATCATGCTGATGCTTTGGTAAAGAAAGAATCAGGTTTAAAGTTCAGATTCTTCATGCCGTTTCTGCAGCAAGCAACCACATGCAAATAATGATAACGAGGTAGTTGAAAAGGAATACTCGTGTTCTTTTTCAAATTCGGTGCAGGTGCGTTGTAAAGAAAGAATCAGCTTCTTTGGTAAAGTTCAGACTACAGGAAACCAGCGAGGCTTCCTACTTTATTAGCAACTGCACAAGCTATAAGAATAGAAATAATATTTGAACAGTTGAGAAGGAGCCAACCAATGTTCTTTTCGAAATGTCAAGAAGCCACATAGGCTAGGCAAAAAATCGGAAAATATCCGAACGACACCTCCGTGCTTTTAATCATT
Organism: Notospermus geniculatus; assembly: GCA_002633025.1. Taxonomy (NCBI): domain Eukaryota; kingdom Metazoa; phylum Nemertea; class Pilidiophora; order Heteronemertea; family Lineidae; genus Notospermus; species Notospermus geniculatus. Next base: position 13,923 of record NMRB01000057.1, read on the forward strand.
TTGTTCTTTCAGACCAGTCTTTTTTCGTAGTGGGTGTTTAGTTTTGTTAATGTCAGCATTTCTGATTTTGCCTTTTATCTTACAGGTGAAGAGGCGTTGAATGAGTACCTGAAAACAAAGGTTGTGACAGTCGAGTATTAGTCATCGGAAAAGAAAACCAAGGAAAGAAAAGGCCATGCATTTTATGGCATTTACCTATAGAGCTTGTTGCCATTTGGGAGCCTGCCGGTGAATAAACCACTTGTTTTGCCTGTGTGATAATTTTTTGTTGATGAAAGATTTTTACGATATATTATCTACAACTGTGTGATGATTGGTGGTAGATTACTGTTTGCGAATGAGTTTCTCGATATTGATTAATTTAATGAGTGTTATTATCCATTCTGTTTTTTTCCTACAAATCTGGAAGTTGACTTCCTTTATATTCCTTTACCTTTGTGCATCTTTTCGCTTTGTGCTTGTTAACTCCTCACCTTATTCTTTTCACTGCTCACTGATTTGCATTATCCATTCTGTTTTTTTCCTACAAATCTGGAAGTTGACTTCCTTTATATTCCTTTACCTTTGTGCATCTTTTCGCTTTGTGCTTGTTACGTATTACACAAGTCATATTTATTAATTTATAAACTTTCTTTCAGCATTTTCAGCCAAATGAAGCTCTGCGCCAGTTACTACTCTGCTTGTGGTCAGACTGAGAGGCCCTGCAGTTATTCAACCCTTCTTTTCAGCTAAATTAGTTTCTCCTTAATTGTCCAGCGGCCACCTTTGGGGCTTGGTCGCTATTCTTTCCTTAATTGCTCGTTTGCCCTGTCTACACAGGCTATGTAGTTCTACATTCGGGTTTCAGCTCAGTCTTTTCTAGAGTTTCAGATTGTAAAGTTCCACTTGAAAAAGACCCCGGTTGGGGTCGAAAATTCGTGAATTCTGGAGATTGACTTCTTGTTTATTATCATTGCTTAACCTGTCCTACTTAATAGAGGATTGGAATGGCCCACTTATAACCAGAGGGGCGCAAGGTGCAATTAGGTCAGTGGCTCAGATCAACTAGATGATGTAAGTTTATGTAAAATGAGTCAAAGTGGGAAGGTGTATTTCTGCAACAAATTTTCTAAGGCACCGGTAACAGATTGTAAAGTTCCACTTGAAAAAGACCCCGGTTGGGGTCGAAAATTCGTGAATTCTGGAGATTGACTTCTTGTTTATTATCATTTGTTATTATTTTGTCATGCTGAAATGATTAGCATAGTTTTAATTTAGACAGGATGGGCATTTCATTCATTTCCCAGCAAGTATCTTTTTTTGTGTTGTTTCAAATGGATTAAGTTCAGCATTAATGTGTCAAAATTTTTGGCCGAATGATGTCAAATTTCAAACTAGATATATGGTCACACAGTTTGTGCCAGAAAAACATGTTACCGGTATGCAAACATTTAGTAAATGGTAGCATTAGTATTGTCTAGGGCACAATTTTCTGACACACACTGTAGAATACGCTGCAGCCTGGAGAGGATATGGAGAGAGGTACTTATGTTTGAAGTGCAGGTAAGAAGGTATTTTTGAAAAATACTTCATAAAAAGGGTTCCTAAGAATGAAAAATTTTAATCAGGAGCTGTTCTGCTAAATTGTTCAGCTGTGTTCTTCTTGCTAAGCTAGGTAAGTCCAGCCCTGCAACAGGAAACTCATAAACGATAATTAAAATTATAAACAAACTGGTCGTAATCTATCAACAACATCTGCCTTCCATTCATAAAATGAAGAAATTTCAATAGCACTTTGTAAATAAACTAGGAATGACAAGTACATAGACTCCATAAATAATGAGAGTTGCTGATTTAAGGTTCAGAGTTGCAGCACATCACAGACGTTGCCTGCAGCATCTTTTCACCGACAAAGTCTTCTGGACTTTGCTGTGTTTCTTTGCCCATCTGATGTTACAGTGNGTGCAGAAAGAGCAAGTGTGTTGCTTTACCAGTCTATTCACCACTAGACTGTAATTTGTTGTGCAGAAAGAGCAAGTGTACGTGTCTGCTGTTTAGACAGTTTACTGTGGCTCAGAAGGTTGCAAGTGGCCTAATTGGACCCACTGGACTTCACATAGGCCTATAGATGCTCCTGACATGCCTGACTTGGGCTGAGTTTGCAAGCTGTAATTGGTATGATGTAGGCCTAGAGTCTGCATTCATTTACAAGTATGTCTAAACATTAACTTTTAAATCAGACTGTTTGCAATAATTATTTCATTGATTTTGACTGTGCACCTTCCTGCTGAGTAAATTCTCGTTCCGAAAACCAGGCCTATGTAACAAATATACTGTGTGGAAAAACTGCATGCATTCACCAACTGATTTGATCTAGGCTAGTGTGGAATATCTTTGCACCAGTCATTCTTTCATGTAGGCCCACCATCAAAAATAGGTAGACCAAGCAGTACGTGGTCAAATCGCAAGATGAATATCTAGGTTCATTTGTACTGCACGTCCTCATTGAACGTTGCTTATCAAGAGATATTTTCTCAATGGTGGAAACACTTGTGTGCTAGGCGCTTCAGAAACTTTCAATGGGCCTATTATGCTGACATAGCTCTACCACTATCCAATCAGCAACGGTCATCAAGTCTATGATGACGTCCAATAAGAAATTCTGAATCCCGAATCTGTGATGACGTTAGGTCATCGTGCAATCGGATGCAGTGATCTTGGAGGAATTATAGTATAATTCCTCCAAGCAGTGATTGAAACCCTAATCTGTAATCACACGAGCCTACCAGCCCTTATCGAATCAGAAGTACCGAAATTTTTGACTGTATATTTGAAGTGAAGTACTGATAGGCCTAGGCCTACGTTATGAAGATTGCCTCGGCCGATTTTGAAACATTGTATTTTGATATTAAGACCGCCCACTTACTGTGGGTGGGCGGTCTTCCTTGTTTTTACTGAATTCCCCTTGCCGCGCAGTGCAGTCAGTGCCAGTTCATTGTCATTTTCATTTCTACCCCCTCGTGCCAGTGACTTTCCCATTCACTATAAATTGACTACCGGTAGCAAGTCAGTTTCTTGTTCGATTTGCAACCGCAAATGTGCCGTCTGTATCACAACTGGGCACTCTTGTAGCTAGATTGGTCCGGGAGATTGGTCAAGGTGTCGACCTTATCCCGTGAGTAACTGCCAAGCGTCATGAAAATCATTACCTTACTCGGTACTTCCTTTTTCTCTGATGCCCAATTCACGCGAAATGTACTTTCTTTTCTGAGACCAACTGTATTTTTACAAGCTAACCAGCTCCCGTTGCAGTCACTTCGAGCGAGATTTATGTGCCTGGCGGGGGAGTTACCAGCCTTAAAACTCGNGGTTCCGGGCGGACCTGCATTTCTTTCACACCGGTCTTACCGCCTGTTGATTAACGATACCCGTCTGGCCAAATCCTTAGCGACAACGCTGTGTAAGAGTGAATCTTTCGCCGCTTGAGCGCGTGTTCGTTGAAATTTATCACCAAAGCAACACGAAGTCACTAATAATTTCCCGTTAAGCAACGCAAAGATGCGGCGTCGCATCTTGTCGACCCTTGAGGAGGGGGGGGGGTACAAGACACGAATTGATACTTGCATAATGTCAGCATCAAAACGTGGGATTTGGAATGTTTCGGTCCAAGTGTCCTTCCTCAAAGATTCATCACTACTGCTCAGGCAACTTGAAGATGTTGAAGGCAAATCAGTGCTACTAGTACTTGCAACTGATGCTGTGTCGTCACTACTGAACGTAACAGGACTGGAAGAGGCAACAGGTATATAGAATGACTTGCGTACTATTCTCACAGTTGCGCCATGTTCTAACTGAAAGAGAAGAGAACAGTAATCATTGAAATCATCATCGTAGTAGTGAAGTACAAAATCTTAGTCTATCGCATATTGCTTTTTGATGTCTCCTGTCAGCTCCACAATACTATCAGGTTTGTCTGTATATACCAGCTTTTGGATGTTGTCCTCCGTTATTATCACCCGCAACTTAAAGACACCGGTAGCCATTGTTAAAACCTGCAAATAGAAACAAAAGGAATGTGGTTTCAGTATGACTGGTGAATATTTAATACATGTAGTAAAGTCCAAGTCAACCTTCATTCAACATGGGCAAAGTGCCAGACCTGTGAAACAGATACCATTATAACCACAATGATTAGGCCACAAACCACAGTATTTACCAGATGACTGAGCACAACCTTGGGTTTACAAAAGGCTTATGGAAAGTGAACCAAGTTACCCAACATCATTAGGTAACTGCGACATGGATTATTTACCACTGACCTGTGTAGGTTTTCAAACTTGTTATTTTGCCCATGTTGAATGAAGGTTGACTGGGACTTTACTAAAAAACACAACAGAGAACAATGCAACTCCAATGGAGACAAGGAGTCTCAAAATAGTGACAGAACTGTTAAGACGCATATTGTTAGATGCATATTTTGAGACTTCTTGTCTCATTGGATTTGGATACTTTTCTTAAATTCTTCATGTGAAGGGCTGATAAACTGTGGCACAGAAGGACTCTACAGCAGGATTCCAGCTGAAAACCTCATCATTCCATCATCATGATCATCCTGCTCTCACCTGCTTTTGCAATCAATGAAGTGAGGACAATCAGTCTGCCGCCTCCTTCGGCTAAGTATGCCGGCAGTGCGTAATGGTCAAAGCCTTCAGGAATACGGTTGAACTTCAAGTTCCTGTGGCTTCCATTCAGGACAGAGCAGACTTCAAATGCTCTGAGGTGTTCTATGTACCAGGATTCCAGTTCCTTTACAATACACTGAATTTCACCTTCATGATAGGCAATCAGTGCTATTTCAACAAACTGTGGAATGCCAGTGTCAGACTGTTCTGCTAGAATGACTCCAGGAGAATACTCAATCCCACTGACTACTAATTTTGCCACTTGGGTTATAGTAAGTTGTGAGGTAGCCTCTTCAGGTAGGAGGGATTTTACCTCATCACAAAGCAGTGACGTTGCAACTTCAGATATTCCCTCGACGCATTTATCCCCGGAACCGCCGAAAGGCGGCAGCACAACACGGCGATGGCTTTTACGGATCACGATTGCAATGTTTTATATAAAGATTTGGTGTAGGTGATTTATCGATGTCCGTTCACTATAATGGGGACCAGTTTGACCGCTGCGATATCCGTAAATGAATAGCTGGAATGACAAGTGATGACTACTGATGCATTTTTTGCCGGAAGGAATGTTGACTTTGAAGTAAATTGATGTTTTAGTTGAAGTCAGTCAAATCTGCAACGTCACACCTAATTATATATACATGTTTCGACACGTCATCGTGCACAATGGTTTTGATGACGTATGAAAATTCTGTGCATTCCACATGGTTTGCATGATATAGGATTTGGAGCAACTCGGACATCTTCGGCAAGGCAAGAGGCATGAGAGGCGATCGTCCGCAGTTGTGGTGTACGGGGTGTATACAGGATGATCAATAAAAATATTCTCAAAACAAAATTACAGGACAACGTCCGGTGGTAACACAACACTTCCTTTGACACCTTCAAACCTGCTGCTCAGTCCGGTTCCTGATCACTAGGCCTAGATCGGGAACCATATTGTTTTTGGTCATGGTGACTGTGTGTGTGTGTAGCGTAGGGGTGTGTGTGTGTTCCCGCGGTATAGCCCCCCCCCCCCTATGTCTGTTTGTCACACCTTCATATCTTATCTCCTTCAACAACAACAGCTCTGGTAACACACCCTAGGTTTGTCAACCTGAGCAATTCAATGAGCTAATCATTTTCAACATCAGATGCTGCCATCATGATGTTATCAACATATCAGACTTGATATTTTTGTCCGTCACACTTTTATATTATGGCATAACTCGGCTCCTTTTACACCTAGAGCAACAGAAACAAGTTCTACCCGTAGATTTTGATACCCTAGGAATCGAATGAATGGGCTGATTACTTTTGATCTGAGATGTTGGGGTGATGTTGATATCCGATATCGATATCACAAATTTGATATTTTGAGATAATTTGCCATATTGTCAACTGATCAACATGAAACAAGTCTTAGTTCATGGCTGCTTATCCAAGAACATCACTATGAACATGACCCAGCCTCAGGTGTCCGGGTGATTGACATAGCATGACATTTTGATATATCAAACTTGATAATTTGAAATATCTCTTCCTGTGGTAGAAATAGAGGCATGATATCACCCATACTTATGTTACTGATGATGCCCATTTCGATCATGCAACGACCTCGATGATCAAAGGTCAAGGTCGAGGTCAAACATGATAACTTGAATTACCACTGCCTGTGGTAGAGGTAGAGGCATGATATCAGACATACTTAAGTTATTGAGGATGCCCTTTTCGATTTTGCAGTGACCTTGATGATCAGATAGGCTATGGGAGGTGAATGTCAAGATCAAGGTCAATGGATGAGTTATTGGCATGAAATCAAGTTGTATGGGCCTCATCGTAATCCGTCAGTCAATGTATCCTGATCTCTATCAATGTAGGCCTATCTGATATCTATCAACGTATCTTGATCTCCGTCAATGTATCGTTCATGTAGAAATACCTGTACATCACGAACCATAAGACAGTTACAATGTCATCTTCTTCACTTCAAATTTCACAAGCGCCGTCAGTTCGTGAGAGGGTGCATTGGCTTTATGGACAATGCACCCTCTCACTGTACTTTCCTCTGCATCGGATGAAATAAATGTGACCCTGCGGGGCACTCTATAGCATCTCGGCTTCTGTTTCTACATTGAATGTTCTTACTTTTGCAAATAACCTTTCATCTACATATTCAAATTGGTCATCCAAACTCCTACCCCCAAATATAAGCCCTGGTTAGACTACATATTAAAATCCCCGGGTTTCTTGTGGTCACACCCCTATGAATTACTGGGCTTCAAGAAACCCGTGTCTGAAAAACGCGGGTTTACGAGACACAGCTAGCTCTTCGAAATCCGCGTGTTTTCCTTAGTTCTTACAGGGTGCAGATGGTGCAGCCATTAAATGACCTCGTGTTTGCGCCCCGGTTCGCGCCTCCAACAACGTCTGCCAACACAGAAATGACTGAGTCGGTGCATGCAGGGCACCTGTCGCCAGGCTACTTACCCGGCTACTTATAACCAAAATGTAGTGGTGTGACCACTCCCCGGGCTTCGTATACACGGGTTTGACACGGGTCTAGAAAAACAAAATGATACACAGAATGATACACAAAATGATACACAGAAAAACACGGGTATTTTCATCAGGTGTAACCGTAGCTATAAACTGCTTCCTGGTTCCGATAACCCTGGATACCAAGCTGGTCTGGGAGTAGACAAAGAATATGCCTGCAAAAGCTGGTGCCTGCTAGCCAGTGTTTTGGATATATTCTTGAAGTTTTTCACATCGTGAACTACTTGCTTAAAGTAGCTGTGCTTAGCTTCAAAGCGAAGAGTGAAGAGGTGGGCCAAGGGGCCGAAGCGCCGGAATAGAGGTAGTGTTCTACGTAGTGATGCTTTGGCTTCAATTTGGCCTCTGGGAATGCTTCTCTGAACATCCTTCTGTGATCTGTAATCTTAGCCTCAAGGAAAGTTATGGATTCCTCACCCAATGCCGGGGAAAAGCAAATTTCCACTATGTCTTTCAGCTCTAACAATACACTCCAGGCATTGTTGCCAATAGGAATCTTCGAACCAACAAGAAGTGGAAGCAATCTCAGGAGTGTCCAATTCTCAGCAGCATTACCACCAATGGTTTTTTTCTAATTGCGGTTCTGTGAGATGGGTTGTGGTTTAAGGAATTAAACCCGAGGCGGAGGGTCTTGGTTGCGACACCAAACCCGCGTGGGTGGAGCTAAAATGTAGTCCAAACCCGAGGCGCTTCGCCGAGGGTTTTGACGGAATTTTTGCTCCACCC
>NMRB01000057.1:22489-69654 GCA_002633025.1 Notospermus geniculatus
CTTCGGCACAAAGCCGAAAAAAGGCATTTCCGTGCCGGGAAATGGCGTTAAAGCACTCTTAGTTTCTAAAATTTTCCCGGGGGAGGCCCCCCCGGACCCCCCGCCGATATTTCGCCTCGCGCCTGCGGCGCTCGCTGCTAGGGACTAGAATACGGCCCGGCATTTTATCAAATCTTTGCCCAAAAAACCCCGGGACATTCGTATGGCCCTGTCCCGCCCCGTCCAGGTCGCTCTCGCCTTTCAGCGATGGTCCTCTTCACACATGTAGGCTAACGAATTCGAATTTCGGGCTTCAAATTACGGAAATCGTCCCTGAAGAGGCCTGGGCTTTTCCATAGGGTATTGCCCTTTTGGTCCTGTCTGCACCCCCCCGTAGGCAAAATCCTGGATCCGCCCCTGATCGTGCCTACATCGTGTAGGCCTACATCTGTGTGCAGCGTAGCAGCAAGCTGCAGGAGTCGAAATGAGGTAGCAGGGCGCTTTCTTCAACAGATTATCCGCAGGCATGACGTTTTTCCACTCCTTTACTCCCCAAATGTCGGAACCCCTACCTTCCTTTGATGTCTGGGGGTGATTCCAAACATGCTCAAGTTGTGTACTTAGCACCTCAAGTGTTATAATCCCCGTTAGTGGGTCTCTGCCTGACTAACAGAAAAGCTTTAAGGAGTTGTCTGAACGAATCGAAACTATTTCCAATGGTATTCCTGGGATTTGGTACATCAAATTTAGTGTTTAAATTCCCAAATTCGACCTTAATATAAGCATTTTAGACCAAAAATGTTTCGGCTGTTCCCACAAATTTGCACCCTCCAACACACAATATTCCCTATTCATAGTCACTCTGTGCCGCTAAACCACTATGTCAATATTGACATTGATTGAGCTCACTGGGCTAGAACTCACAAAACATGCAAACTTAACTGGACAGAAGACACCAGAACGAAATGTCGTTCTTGTTTTTGACCATTTGAGGAAGGAAGAGTCATTTTAAAAAACTGCTATGAAATGCTGACAGATATCTTAGTCCCCAGGGCCCGTATGCAAAAAGGTGGAATAAGCTTATTCCTGGTATAACTCAAGGTTATAACGTTAGGTTATACTTGGAATAAGCCTATTCCACTTTTGTGCATACGGGCCCAGGAATTTAAGTCCCTTTTTTGTTCAAAGAGGTGTCAGGAGAGATGTATACCTTTATATGGCTATAGAGACGATGACCATTCGGATGTAGCCATACAAAATCAGTTTGTTCTATTGCAGACAGCATTCTTATGACTTTCTCCTGGTAGAAAACGCTTGTCACACGCCAATTATCATCATAAATTTGATATTGATTGATTGTCTGTTGTCTGGTTGTTTTTGGCACTTCTGTGTCCTTGCAAAGCCTCTCTTTGGAATGCAAGCTCACATGGTGAGAAAGACGACCTCATGAGCTCCAGCACAGTCCAGACATACCCTAATCACCATGCCCACGGCTAGCGACTATTGAGTTAAAGCAACATGGCGTGAATCAGGGGCTGAACCAAAATGATGCAGTCTGTCGTAGACGTAGGCAGGTTAGGAACCGCTAAAACCGTTTGATTTTTAAGTGATCAATTTGTTTTATTACTAAAATAATCAGATACCTCTTGGGGCGAGGTTATTTTCCTCCATTCCTGAAAGTTTCATGCATGTACGACAAAGTTACGGCATGCAATTATGACTAAATATTTTGACCAAAAAAAGTCCATCAAAGGTCTCCAAATGAACACTGTATAGCGCTAACCCTCTACCAACTTTTACAAAATCCAAGATGGAACCCATGGAAAGCGTTTTACAATTCTGCTTCAGCTTAAGCAAAAAACTGAGTAAGATGTTTCTAATGTACATCATCTACTCTGAAGGCGTTCTTATTAGCCTGAATTCACCGTTTATTCCTAAACAGACACTGTTTCCCCTGAGTGAACATGTCACCCAAAACCATTACCACAAAATCAACTGGAGCACAATGGTAATATTATCCAAACACAGCTCAAGACACCATCAAAAGGAACTTCTTGGAGATGTGTACACAAAAAGACTCAAACCCTAAAAAGACCCTAACCCGAGACAATGGATTAGTTTTACCTAAAGTGGCACATAATACACACATGCAATATTTGTGCACAATTTTTTTCACACCATTTCTTAAAAAAATAAACAATATAATTGATATGAATGTATATCAAATGAATAGTCATCAAAATTGAGGCCTTAGAATTAGTGATATTTTGGGATTTGGAGATTTTGTGAATTTTTTCAAAATTTTGGCAATCTTTATATTTGGCCAAAAACATACTATGTGCTGGATGAGTGCTCTTATCAAAAATATTGCATTCAGGGTGAGAACATGCCAATTTGACCATCGGACTGATTGCTACACCAAGTAGAGTAAAAGTGCTGAAAGTTTGAAGCTTGTACATGTACGGCCAATATTAAAATGGGAGTTTCACCCTCTTTTCAGTATGCTATTATTGGGGGTAGTATGTAAACATTGAAACGTTTCAAAAGAAACGGGCCAAATGAAACGACCCAAAAACACGCTAAATCTGAAGTTGCATGGCAGAAATGGTGTAATTGTGTTACTTCCAGTTCATTTTTGGCACTTTCATGGCATAATAGCATTAAAATATCTCAAAACACACGTCTCCCGTTCAAAACACACGTGTTGTTATTGTTTACATGACACCATGCTTCCCATTCATTCAATGTTCAAGGTCTCCGATCCCAAATATGGAAGACGTCGCTTCAGAAATTCTCTATGCGATTATTAATACCTCTTATCATATACTTTCTCTATATGTCACTCGCCATGGTTATTTTCTGTGAGGAATTTGTGTGAGGCCTCAAAACGTCTTCAAAATATCTCGTTTTTGATATTGGGCAAAGTTTGTAACACAATGTGCATGCGAGTTGTGAATAGATAATAAGCCATGAGCATTCCAACCAATTAGCGTACTCAGATCATTCCATTATGAGGGGTGCGAGGTTGGCGAGAGGAAAATGTGACAGCGTTCCCCGCAGTGTAGCCTAAATCTGGCTAAGAAATTGCAGAAAAAGCTAAAATGATGATAAAAATCATGAAGGCATCGGGTAATCTACATTCCTCTGTTCATGCAATGTAAAATAATATAGGTTTTTGGTATTTTTGTTATGATTTTTCGTATTTTTAAAAACATTTTGGGTCGTTTNAAAATTTGAAATTGGTGAGAAAAAAAAATTTCGATGCGGGGGGTCTGGGAATGATGCGGGCGCGGACAAGAAACAAATACTTTATTTTTTTTTGCCTTATTTTTCATTGCATTTTCGGTACAAAAATAATGTCGTTAACGTTTACGTATATCGTTTGATTTCTAAACCTCCCTATTGTCTGACCCCATATTGCCGAAACAGAAACTTTTTTTGAGATCTCAAGGAGTAGCTCATTCTGCGCATGACTTGATCCTTGCAGATCAGTTGAGAAAATCTGTGCATGTGATCTGCTGGCCTGAAAGAGCAGGATTTCTCAGCGATTACTGTCCATATTTCTTTGTAAATGGAACACAAACATAGCGACATTATGTCACTGTTGTGATTTCCGTCTGGGATTGTTGACAAAGCAATTCATCTCACCATTATTGATATGACATAGAGAGAAATTAAAAGGGTGAAATTTGTACAAGCAATTCTTTCCAAACGAACAAACACTGGAGAATACGTTGAAAAATATGTATTTTACAGTATAGCTTGCCATCAATAATGAATCAATGCCCGGCATAACGTACGTATAAAGACACAAGTAAATATCCATAAAGGAAATTAATGAAGCCATCTCTAAGGAATCATTGATGTATTCTCTTTATGCCCGTCCTCACGATAATGTAATTGCTTTTCCTTGTGTCTCTCCTTACTCCACTCTCATCCACCATCGTGATTCCCCAGGACTTGTAAATAAACACTCTTTGATCATTTTCTTCATATCATTTCTCATCTCGAATCTGATACGGCGCTATCGGATCAAAGTCTGACTGGCCATTTGGTGATCACTCGCTCTATTCGACTCTTGGTATCGCATTGCAAGATCGTAATACGGTGGTGCTATATGTCATGATGAGACAACTAAATCCCCCGTCGCCGTCCGTATTCATGCGATACGTGTCACGGGTGTGAGGTGCCGCAGTGTTTCCGTGCCACGGAGTTCCCCTCTTTGTATGGGATCCTTGTCAAACGAGAGTGACGTATTTCTCCGAGTGTGCTTCCCATTAAAAAGTTAGATAAAAATACTGAGATATGGGGCATTATAAAACGTTACACAGACATGCAACGATGTGCCTGAGGCAGTGAAAACAGCGGTGACTCTCACCTCTGAGGTTCCGCGTTCGCCCCTCTCCCCAACTGGATCGAATCCCTTCTTCGTGTGACGGAGAGAAGACTCTCTTTGAAGCACAGGTTTACTCCGGGTCTTCCGGTTTCCTCCTGCTGTTCAAGGAGGATATCCATCCAATACTGTCTAGAGAACCAATAATGCCGTATTTGGCCATCCTCCCATCGCAGGGCTTTGGTCTCGCGCCTCTTCCTACGCTCGTTTCTGTGCGAGCGTATGAAGAGGCGCGAGACCAACGCCCTGCGATGGGAGGATGTATTTGGAGCAAGGCTCTCAACTCAATATTTTTACTAGGCCTATATTGAGCAAAGAACTACATGTACTGAGAGTGTGCCTCTTTGCTTGGGGCGGAATTCAGTTCGCCGACTCGTCGGTGGAAATTTGACTTCGTTCTTGCCGTGACGTCATCAGTGGCAACATTCGAAAACGAGGCCAATCGTCTGCCAGTAAGTCTGTGTCCTCATTGACCAGCATCCCACTCGCATTCAAATATATGTAATCAGAGGTAGATTCTGCACTTCATTCAAAGTAATCAATACTTTTAGTCCTTATATTTACATCTGTTCAATTGTCAATTGGATGAATGAGGGTGGATCCACTTAAAAGTGAAGTGTGAACGTGGTGAAGCCGCATGCGGGAGATGTCACACTTCCAACACTTCATCACTTGTTGCCTTGACGAATGTATGTCAGGATTTTATACACGAGAGGAAACATGTTTTACTGTCTAGACGATGATATTGTTATGCATAATCCGGACGTGCCACTTTTCATTCATACCAGTAAATGTCATCCTTCCTTACGCCACCATCTTCGGTGTGCAAACTGCAAAGTGCGAGGTGAGCCAGCCTAAACAACTCCACCATTTGGCTGACCAGGCATCAGCGTTACTTGTGAAAGGAAAAGACAATATTTTCGATGTAGCATTTCCTTTATAAGAGGCAATCCCCTCAGCGCCCCTACTCGGATGTGAAGCCTGTTCTTTAGTGACACCAAAAAGCGTCCATCCACCTGTGAGTTTGGCTCTCAAAGGGCAACTCACCATTGTTGGTTCGCAGACCAATGATNCACAGTGAGAAAAAATCGTACTACTTTTCAGCCATTTGGCCAAAACGTACTATCCCTTTGCAACAACTAGCACAAAAACCGTCTAAATTTTTATTCACACATTTTCCGTCTTATCCTGCACCAGTAAGTTACACGGTAATCGTCTACTCTGTCATTCTTGTCTGGCCGGCCAAAATAGTACGATTTGCGACTACCTGATACCCCACAAGTTGTACGAAAACAATCCATCACTACGAGGCTGTTTATCACCTAGCTGTCAGTCATTTTAATTTGATACTTCTGCAGTTTATCTACCATGGATGTGATTACCTGGGATTGCATAATGTGTAATTAAAGAGTGCTGTGTGAATTTCCACTCTCAATACAGACCTATCCCATGATGCATCTTAAGTGTTTGACAAGTGTATGAGACGAGAAATAGCTCGCAGACGAATGCCTGGTCAGTTGTAAAATCAGATGGTGCAAGAATTACAACGTTAGGGAGCCTGTTGGCGTTTACATTTTGCCAGCATTGTGAAGTTTTGTAGTTTTTTAGACGTATAGACAGCGACGGGATGATCATTACCCAGTGAAATTAGTCACTCTCATTTCACACTAACTCCCTTAGAATGAGGGGAAATACTGCTGAGGGACAGGAACACAGTGGCACTTTACATCTGTGAAGGCCTACTGCTTACAGCGCCCGCCTCGCAATCCCAGAGTCTAAATCACCACTTTTTGGTCCCTTTATTATTTTTATGAGCAGCTTTTCGCACCCTGACACTGCCTGAGTGCGTTTGTTGCCAGTTATTTGACAGTAACGTTGTTGTAAAGTGTTTTCAAGACAAAGTCAGCATAGGCCTAGGCCAAAAGGCTTTCGATTCCCTTCACAACCATTGCCTTCGCCTGTAGTTAGTCTTCCCCAATAGGCCTATATGACGCCCAAGGGTATAGTCAGGATGCGGTTTCCCACTTTCATCAAAAAACACACAATTCTGGATGGGCTTTTAGACCAGCGAAGCAACATTACACACAGTGACCTCGGTAAACTCTGCAAACCATCATCAAAGGAAGTGTGACTGACAGCCAGCTGATAAGACATCTGGAGTCGCCTCAAGGTGATGGGTGATTTCCGTACAGTTTATTCTGCAGATGTGGACGCAAAGCGTACTACTTTTTCGTCCCAGACAAGTCTGACAGGAGAGACGGTATCCGTGCAATACCTTGGTCAAGGAGTAGACGGATAATGAGCTAATAATAATCACCCGACGGTTTTCGTCTAGTTCTTGGCAATGATAGTACGTTTTGGCCAAATGGCTTAAAAAGTAGTACGGTTTTCACTTCATAGTGTTACCGGCGCCACCATCTTCGGTGTGCAAACTGCAAAGTGCGAGGTGAGCCAGCCTAAACAACTCCACCATTTGGCTGACCAGGCATCAGCGTTACTTGTGAAAAGGAAAAGACAATATTTTCGATGTAGCATTTCCTTTATAAGAGGCAATCCCCTCAGCGCCCCCTACTCGGATGTGAAGCCTTCTTTAGTGACACCAAAAAGCGTCCAATCACCTGTGAGTTTGGCTCTCAATGCAGACCAATGATACAAACGATTGCCCAATTCCTATGGTTGATTGCTCAAAGAGAGCCAACAGGCACGAGAAAAACCCCGCAGTTAAAGGGACACTGACAAAAAGTGGCAGTATCGTGCCCCTTTAAACTTCTCCTCGAACGATTTCAGACGAGTCTTGGCATCATGATTGTCAGTGGCGGACATGCCATTTGAACCTGTCTACCTCCCACCTCCGGGTGTTGTCAATCCTTCGGCTCTTTCTGTCGCTTCGACAAAGCGACGTTTCGTTCTCGAAGTGATTTCGCTCGATTACACCACGAGACAGGAGGTAACTGTCATAGGGACAAATTCAGCGGAACGTGCCTCTTTGATGCCGTCAGGTTACCATAGAGACTGATGGTTTTAAGTCAACAAATGTCGGATGAGTTGTATGAGGGACAGGTCATGATATGAACAGGTGAGCTGACGAGAAGAAGCTGCCAAAGGTTACAACATCCCTTTGATAATCCAAAAGGTGGGCGCAGTGGCATTCTCCATCACCGCTAGGTTACGCCACTTGTCCATGGACGCCATCTATCCTGTTGGGTGGAGCAAAAGTGGGCAGATTGGCGGGGTGGACTGAAAACTGTGACACTGTTGCAAAATGGGTCATTCAATATGCAAGCTGATATGACGCCCTCCATTTTGTCTCGTCGACTTGTATCTAATCTAATCTACGCCCACCTAGGCTACATTTCGGGGATGGAGAGAGATTTTAAAAACAAATGCATCTACAGACCTATATCAATGACTGCAGGATGTAGGCCAACACGTAATCTAGGATAAGCAGTGATGATCGCGATTCGAAACTTTTGATATACATTGTATAATACACGATCGTGTTTCGTTTCATACATAAATGCAATGATTTAAAACATTTTATACAATATCACACATCGATTAAAAAATAGCAAGTAATCATTCCATCTCCACCGGCTGTAAACGATGATTTCATGATAATGTGTCCATGCTGTGGCTTATCGCCTCACCTCAGGGTAGGAAACCTTTGGTGATCTGCACACAAAATCTCGTCTGCTCTGACCACGAATAATAACAAACGGCGATGGAACGATACGTTGGAAACAGCAGCACCAAACAGCTGCTTCATTCACTGATACCTATCACTGCAGTTTTGATACACATAATAATCTCATATCACGCAATACAGAAATGATTTACGACGTGTATCGAATCCACTTTGATAGGTGTTCCGAATTTGCCGAACTATCTCGTCCATGGTCTGCCAAACTGACTGGTTTATGGCCGAAGAAGTTTAGATTTTAGACCGGTCACAGTTTCATAATCTGCCACAGCAGCTGGCGCTGCAGAATATAGGCCGAATACGAATGACATGTGACAATGATTGTCTCGCTCAGATTCGCAATCAGCGGGTGACAGTGAGGGAGAAAGCAACTTCGCATTAAAGGAGTTAGACGCCGAAGTTGTAAACACTCACTCACTGGTTCTCTATCCACGGACGCATGCGGTGCTGCCACCTATTGTCGGTGATATGTACTGACGTGAATTATCGTGAGTGAGTTGCATCGGACCGGGAACCAGTCTAACGATCACGGGTGCTGCCACCTGCACGAAGGAATAAAACTAGTTTGCCGACCATATTTGTAAACAAACCAGCTTGTTTACAACTTCGGCGTCTAACTCCTTTAAGTTCCGCCTTCAGATTGCTCCGCTACTGCATGATCAGTGCGTTGGAGATTGGAGGGAATGCTGCCGTTTTCTGACCAACCTTGCTTCCAGGGTACCCCTCCTCCTTTGTCTTCAGAAGCCCTAATCGCAGAAGTTAAGCCCTTGGGGCGAGGTTACCTTATTCTAGAAATGTCAACGTGGTCTTGACCAATGATCGTGCAGATTTGTTGCGCTAGCTCCCGACTCCACCCACTCCACTCTCCAGGTGCGAGTCATCGGCGTCTAGTGTCTGGTCGAATCTTTCCAAGCTGGTGTTACCAAAATGGCGTACTAGCCTACTTTTTTCTATCTGAGCAATAATATTTCACGTAACCTATTTTTTCCCGTTGAGGACCAAAAAATTCCATTTTGTAGGCCTGATTTTCAGTTGATTTCCGTCATCACATTGTTGAGTACCACTTCTGATGTCGTCTCATCAGATGCATCTGTCGTTTACCATCATAAAATGTAGGCCCGTATCAGAGAAATAGATACCTGTGTGGAGGAATACATGTACCGGTACCATAATGTAAGCAATGACCCACGTACCTGTACATTACATTGAACCTCTAGAATCAGAAGGTGGCCGTGGTCTTCGTCCAATATAAAATTCATTTCTATTCTCTTGTTGGAGAATACACAAAAGAAAACAATCTTATTGCCTCGCTGTTACCATGACAGATGTGAATATTTTAAAATAGGTTGGCCAATAATGAATATTGCGAAGAGCATTGAAGCCCAATTTCAGATGAAGCAACTACCGGGTTCTGTCAGCCTGGAGATGCTGTTCGCCGATGCCATCAAGTTGGCTGTCAATGTGCTCCATTGACACTCGTGGAGAAGCAAGTTTGTAGATGGGTGACGTGTCAAGGTATAACAGGAGAAATGTAGAAACAATGTAGAAAGAAGAAAAATATTGAAATGTATACCGAAGCAACTATAGGCCTACATGTAGAAGAAACTGATGAAGAAAGGAGAAGACGAAACTGATGTAGGTAGAAGAAAACCGGGTGTAGAAGATAAAGGAAGGAATGTAGAAAGTAGAAATGGATAAGAAAGCAGGAGGAATGGAAGGTTAAGCAGAAGAAAGAATCGGTACAGAACTTAAAAAAGAAGGAATGGAATAAGTAGAAGAAGGAATGGTTGTAGAAAGTTAAGTAGAAGAAGGAATGGTTGTAGAAAGTAGAAGAAGGAATGGATTAGAAGAAGGAATGGATATAGAAAATAGAAAGAGGAAGGGATGTAGAAAGTAGGAATGGGTGTAGAAAATGGAAGAAAAAATGGTTGCAGAAAGTAGAAGAAGGATGGGGTAAATGTAGAGAAGCAATGGAGGTAAAAAGTAGAAGGAATGGATGTATAGAAAGTAGATAAAGAGAATTGATATAGAAACTAGAAAGTAGAAGAAGGAATGGGTGTAGAAAATGGAAGAAAAAATGGTTGCAGAAAGTAGAAGAAGGATGGGGTAAATGTAGAAGAAGCAATGGAGGTGAAAAGTATAAGGAATGGATGTACATGTATAGAAAGTAGAAAAGAGAATTGATATAGAAACTAGAAGAACGAATGGATAAGAAAGTAGAAGAACGAATGGAGTTAGAAACTAGAAGAAGGAATGGATAAGAAAATAGAAGGAATGGGCGAAGAAAGAAAGAACGAATGATGTAGAAGGCTGAATGCTCCATAGATAGGAATAGAGAATGAACAAGTTAAAAGCCAGAGAGACGTGGCGAAGGAGACGGTCACGGATGATTTGATAGACAGAGAAAAAGAAAAACGAAATCAATATGGATGGAAGAAAGGTTTGGTGAAAAAAAGGACAAGAAAGAAGAGCGACACCTTATCTAAAGCTTGCAGTGCACCAGAACTTGTTGTGGCATTCTGAATCCAATTAAGGACCGCAATCCCGTTAGTGTTGCTCAAAGACTAAGTGAATAAGACGTGCTGGATCAATAGAATTGTCACAATATATTACAGGTTTGGTCTTCGGTGTTATTGATCGTTGCCCAGGTTACGATGGAACATGCGACTCGGAAGAGGATAAAGAGGTGAATAGTCTGTAATAAGATCTATACTGATGAGGGATGTGAAGTTCTGAGGGGGAAGATCGCATGGTAGACCCTCGTAGACCCTCCGAAGGAAGGAGATCGCTGTTCAGCCGTCTTCTAAAGGTTCTTTTCATATTTTGCTTTTTAATGTTACTTTGAAAGGTTACAAGCCATTGATCCAGTTTACATTTGGTGGACTGGTTCCCGTCTTTGCCGCTCCAGTCCTGCGGCGCTCACTCCCAAAACAATGCGGAATGAGCGCCGATGGAGTGCAGCAGCGAAGACGGGAACCACGTCTGACATTTTGGCTTTCCTTCATTGACATTATTGGTCCTTCTCCTCACTTTTTTATTTCATTTTTGACCATTCCTTCACCTCTTAGTCAATGACCGAACACTCGATGGTTTTTCATTAGTAGCCAATCGATGCTTTGCTCTGCCGATGGCTGCGAGCTCGCGGTGACCATTAGCGACGACGGTAAATGATTAGCTGGGTAATTTCTTCACCAATTATGGAACGAGTTAATTGGAGGAGTCCAGGTGAGGCTGGAGTAATTGCATTTTTTTTTCTTTTTTTAAACATTTTAGTGCGTGAAGTTCGCGTCAGTGGCAAGATCCACGAATGATTGGGGGTGAGGGGTACTTTTGCTTATATCAATTTTATACATGCCGGTGTAACAATCAAGAATTTCCCCCTGCAAAACGTATACCTGCATTTATTCCTTTGTTCCACTACCAAAATACCCGCCCGAGACAGGTCCATTTACCTAGGACCCTGATGAACTGAATGGATTTTACCCTCCTCCAAACAGATGGAAATGTTATGGATTAAGGTGCATGGCTAGAAACCAAGCGCCTGAGATCCCATTAGAATATAACAATAGGTTCTCTTGTTCCTGGACATTTTTCCTGGGGACATTCCTTCCTTTTACACTTGATTATCTGATGGTAAAAGCTTGCACTCTAATGGTGCAATGAATTAATTTACGTCATTATGAGAATGCAATTGCTTGAAATGACTTAAGAAAGAAGTTTCTTTCTATCTGGCGGCTGTAATTTGCCTCAGTTCTGGGATCCAATAAACCGAGTGCTGACACGAAGCCGTAAGGGACAGGTGAAGACGGCATACGTACTTTTAATAACACAACCGGTGAAAAAACGCCCTCGCCTCTCCCCGCTGAGATCGGCAATGCAATAATAAGTCTGAGTAGTTCATCATAACATTTCGAGTTGGGAGCAATATCGCTTATTGCAACATTGCCCAAATGAGTGTTTGGCATGTCACCATATTCTTTCTTGTCGATTTCGGCGAGGAGGAAAGAGCTTTGCAAATGTCCCAAAAATTTGAAGCAGTTGAGTTCCATTTTTTGTATTCCTCACTCATAAAATGCATATTAGGCCAAAATTTAAAAAAAACAGACTAGGAGCTCAGTCAACGTACATTACACCAAAATCGCGGTTGTAAGGTCGCAGTTGACATTGCCGGTGGCCACCTTCTCCTGTTGGTGATGGTCGGCATTGCTGGGCACACAGCAGGCTGTTGATATCCTCGAATCGAAGTCCTGACATTGACGCTTTTGACGATAATAGTGGAGGAGCGAGATCACACAGTGGCAAAGGTCTCGGGTTCGATCCCCAGTCGGATCCATTCTTCCTGTGTATGTGATAGAGAGGGCAACTCTCTTTGACGGCACAGGTTTTCTCCGGGCCCTCCGGTTTCCTCCACTAGCCGTCCATTTCTACCAAATATTGGAGCCAACAATGCCGTATTTGGTAGTCGGCTTTCAGCTCAACGACTTTTTATCAGGAACTTTGTGCTTTCCGACTGTGGAGCGCATTTTACGTCGAGAATTTCGCCATTCAACAAAAGCCCAATCGCATCGCAGTTCACAGAACGCAAATCCTGCCCAAGAAATAACACGAGCTCTTCAATCAAAATGAAATTGCTACCCTAATGCCAAAGCTGAACCCATCCATCGACAATGATTATCTATCGCACGAAGAACTCCGGTTCTAATTAATTTAAGATGAGCATCTTTGTCAATTTCTGTTCGGCGTAACTGGAAGCTTGTAACAGAAAGATGCTACATGCTGGAGACTAATGTCTCGGATGACACTAAAGACAATTTCGTTTGAAATGTACAGTCTAACGGGCTGGTTTCGTGCGAGTTGATGCTGAATGTTTGTATAAAATACATGTACGTTATACATTAAATCGCAGTTGTAATGTAAGGTCACTGCAACATCAGCGGTGACGGGTGATGTTTCACCTACGCTCCTCTGACACAATCTCCTCTATTTTGCATTTTCTCTAAGATGTGAACGCACGAAATTGAAAAATCTTTGTAAAATCTGAGCAAGATCGGCGGAGATTTTTGAATGGTCACGAACGACGGTGATTTTTCACGTTTCTCTGTCTGATAAACTGTCATTTCTATAGCTATATCGTGATATGCTTTTTAATGATTTATCATCATCACTGCATGGTTCTTCGTACAGGATTGCCTGCCCTCTTGATTAATTATACTAACACGCGAATCAAATACTGTATTTCCTCACGCAAAAGACGCAAATTGCATTGTATAGGGGCAGGTCACGATTGATTTCCGCCCATAAGGCCGCGATTACATATACTACATGGTACATGTATATGGACACGTCGTTAACAATGGCTTCATGGCCGCGAACCCTTGTGAAGACTTTGTTATACCGTGCACACAGCTCTATGTTATTGCAACCAATACCTTGTATCGCTGCTTCCTCTGTATAGGCACTTTCAAAAACCACGTTGTTCGAGTCATATGATGCTTTTGTCTTGGACTGCCTGTTTATTGCGGACGTGACATTCTGGTGAACAGTCATGTTGAACTTTATTTTCATAGTCATTTGTATTCTTGCTCTGGTCGTAACTTCTTGATTATATCAGCTCTGTCGCAGAATCACGCTCATCAACAATCAATGGTGTTATATCGTATAAAATAAAAAACAAACATTGTCTGGAACCATCACAGGTTGTGAGACCGTATCAAAATTTTACTATTCAACGCGTGTTTATATTTATTATGTACCGTTTGGTGGATGTCCCCATTTGGACCAATTATAATGCTAATTAAGCAATTAAGCGTCATCCAAAAGTTATCAGATCTCGGTCAATGACCATAATTGGGCATAAAAAGGTATCGCATGGAGCTGTATCACATGTCCAATTGGCCTTCTTTGCATGGTGATAACCAGAGAACCATGCAATGGGCGGTTATGTCTGCAAAATCAAAATGTTACAAAATGATAAGGCCGGGCTGTATAAAAGTCACCATCTCGAGTTTTAGCTGAGATAGACGTTGGGCGGCGCTGCAGTCACCAGGTTGATCTTGCAGTCGTAGCTTCATATAGACGCAACGTTACAAAATCTCTCCAGTGGTGAGATTTTGTAACATTATTTTTCAGCAATGAGAGATTTTGTAACGCTACAAAATCTCTCCAGTGGTAAGATTTTGTAACATTATTTTTCAGCTATGTAACGTTACAAAATCTCTCCAGTGGTGAGATTTTGTAACGCTACAAAATCTCTGCAGTGGTGAGATCAGTGGTGAGATTTTGTAACGTTACAAAATCTCTCCAGTGGTGAGATTTTGTAACGTTACAAAATCTCTCCAGTGGTGAGATTTTGTAACATTATTTTTCAGCAATGAGAGATTTTGTAACGTTACAAAATCTCTCCAGTGGTGAGATTTTGTAACATTATTTTTCAGCAATGAGAGATTTTGTAACGTTACAAAATCTCTCCAGTGGTGAGATTTTGTAACATTATTTTTCAGCAATGAGAGATTTTGTAACGTTACAAAATCTCTCCAGTGGTGAGATTTTGTAACATTATTTTTCAGCAATGAGAGATTTTGTAACGTTACAAAATCTCTCCAGTGGTGAGATTTTGTAACATTATTTTTCAGCAATGAGAGATTTTGTAACGTTACAAAATCTCTCCAGTGGTGAGATTTTGTAACATTATTTTTCAGCAATGAGAGATTTTGTAACGTTACAAAATCTCTCCAGTGGTGAGATTTTGTAACATTATTTTTCAGCAATGAGAGATTTTGTAACGTTACAAAATCTCTCCAGTGGTGAGATTTTGTAACATTATTTTTCAGCAATGAGAGATTTTGTAACGTTACAAAATCTCTCCAGTGGTGAGATTTTGTAACATTATTTTTCAGCAATGAGAGATTTTGTAACGTTACAAAATCTCTCCAGTGGTGAGATTTTGTAACATTATTTTTCAGCAATGAGAGATTTTGTAACGTTACAAAATCTCTCCAGTGGTGAAAAATAATGTTGCAGCGCCACCCAACGTCTTTCTTGTCTACGGCTCGAGGCCATCACAACTACTCGACTTACACCGTCTTTACATGTACCGGTACTTTGATATCTTTTTGGGCGGATGTACCGTCCATGCTGTAACATCCTTTCTGATTTACGTTTAAAAGGAATCTGTAAACTTGACTACACTGGCCGCTTAACGAGATGATAATAGAGTGGAAGTTACATGTATGTCCCATCACGTTTCGGCCACTAGCCGTTTCGATGGAGGTAATGGACAAAAGTACATGTAGATGATGCTAGTTTGCCGATCGGATAGCTTCAGTCTCCTGAGTGTACTTTCCCAATTCCCACCCATCCCTTGCGACTTGAGAAAGAGATTTAGCTTGCTCGGATGCAGTTCGAGGATTAGTCGCAATAAGTGATCGCATTACTAGATGGGCCCGGTTGAACGGCCCAGAAATTCGTGGCAGGGATGATAGGAGTTCCTAGGCACTTTATCATGTTCCACTACCGTGCGTCCTTTGAAAAGGTGCAGATGATGAAAGTTAGTACAAGGTGTGACATTCTTGTATCTACACTAACAAAACTGATGCATCTTTAAAGGACCAAGGAATTGCCACTTTTTCTCAACAGCCGGCGCCACCGCACCACTCTCCAATGCATGGACTAACTACGTTGTCGGCGAATTGACCCGATTTACTACATGTACGTACATTTTGTAATGCATTTTTGTAGTTTGTCTTACTGCCGCTAGGTGGTTTCCTCTACGTCGGCAGTCAAATTTGATATCAACACCATGCTCCTCTGGCATTTTTCCAAAGGAGATGGGGTGGATTTTGCTGCCCAGGCCAGAATCACGCTGGAACTAAAGACTTTAATTGCAAACAATTACATGTATGCACAGCGAACAATAGTAGGCCTGTGCAATGTCGATGTCCAACACTTTCTAGTGTTTGTCACTGTCAGTGCATCCTGGGCAGTGTACACCAAGCCTGAACATCCTGTCTATACACCATATGCAAATAATACCATTCTCTCGCAGGCATCAGGATCAGAACCACACGCATGCGATCATCCAACATCCGTTTGTTGTGAATAGTATCAACTCACGATCGATTTCGTATGAAACAAAATGGCGGACGGCGTGTTGATGAAATTTTTCTTTTAAAAACGTATGTTTGCACCTGAAATACCCCGTCGGAACTTACTATTCTAACGGCTGTGTTACCGGTGTACGGCGTCGGAGATACATGTAGTAAACCCAATGCATTGTCAACGGTTATATCAGGGTTTCGTGACATAATCCTTCACAAAGTCTTAATCCAGAAGGAAATAATGGATTAGGACTTTGATTCCAAGGGATTGGGACAAGGGACGAGGACTGGGACTTTGATTCCAACGGACTTTTCCCGCGTTCACACCGGCAGTAACAACAACAACAAAAAATGCATTACAACAGACTAGTGTATGGAAGCCAGATATTTTTTACCGTCACATGTATGAACGTCTCGACCAACAACATGGCAAAAAACACACGGAAAGCATGTGTCACTTGGCCAATGAAGCAATCATTTCATTGACGTGGAGATTCGATGATATCTCTCTGAATTGTTATTAAAATTACATTATTCTGTGACTTTTTTTTAAATAGTATGGTGTTGCTGATTATCTTTCCGATATGTCAGCTCCCAGGACGAAGCTACAAACTTAGGTCTATAGATTGCGATGCGCTACGATTACATTTTGGGGATTTTTTTGTCTGATTTTATATTGTAGGCCTAGTAATCACTGAAGCATCGTAGGTCTGTGCATTTTCCCAGGACGGTTGAAGCGCAAAATAATGGCGTCATCATTGCCCCACCGTGCTCCGCCATCCTCCCATTGCAATGGCTATCTCCTGTCACTCGTACACAAACTTTGAGTGGATGACGAGGCGCGGGGTGAAAACCCTGCTGTGGGACGATGCACCCAGCAGTTGCTGTGGCCTAATTGCTGGGGGGGGTCTTATTATGTGATGAGGGTGGATGTTGCACCGGATAATCACGACACAGGAGTTCATCCGTCCACGCCTAAGCAGATGCCTCTCACCCGGTCCGCTGAGCGGTTATCGTTTACTCAGGAAGAGGAAGCCAAACACACTTTATCAAAACAAATAAGACAGAACGACGGGATGTCGTCGAAACAGCTGCGGAGCTGTGAGAGTGAGATGAGAACCAGAGTGAAGGTGGTGGTTTCTTATCTCAAGTATATAGTTTAGGTCCTACTTTCAGTCGCATGTGTGGATGGACTTGATGAGTTTGTGAAAGTCCGAAATACAATGTATCTTGATTTTGCCGGCGGAGGGTTTGACCAAACCACAGGGTGCAGCTTGGATGAGGGTGGTAACCTCTCAACTACAGCAGCCAGATGCTATTTTCAGATAGCCGTTTCAAGATGAAGCAAATCACCCCACTTTGGGTATGAGGAATGTTGCCCATACCACAGGGTGTGGCTAGCGTTTCTTGTTAACGGGAACTTGGGTGCGGGTGGTAGCCCCTCGTCTAAAGGAGCTAGGTTCTATTTTAAGATATTCTTAAAGACAGATAACAGATTAGTGAACATACCGAGGGTGCGTCTAGCTTCTTTTGTTCAAGTGATGGGTAAATATTCTTTAGAGAGAACAAACCATTTGGAATTTAATATCGAGGAAACCATAGCTTCAACAAACAGACGTGAAGATTGCTTGTTGTTGAGCAGAGGATCTCAGTCTTGGGTTGTAATTAAAATGCCAACTGTCTATGGCGTCGTTTGCAACTTCGACATCACGTGATGGCAACATGAAGTCTCTTCAGAATGGCGTCCATCTTCTGATTGGTCTAGTTCTTATCAGTTTTGGAAGTACGTTATCATCTCCTTCTGATTGGACAAAAAAGAATCAGTCAATCAACCTGACCCAGACGTGACACTGACAGCCATAATTCTTGGCTGAGCTCGTAATCTAGTCTTCTGCCGTCAAATCCATTTACTGCGTTACTCAACGCCTTCGGACTCAGTACACCGTTCCAAACTGAAGTCAAGTAATAATTCAATGTGGTATGAATTACGGGAACTGCCACTTTCCATTCACGTAGACGCCTAGATTAATGCATTACCAAGCTAAGTGCAGGAATCTTGGTTCAAAACACCTCAGTGTTCCAAATGGAAGGTTCATTGCAACCATCATGGCTGGCAACCGGATGTCGATCTGCTTTCCGCCATTTTACGTCAACAAGCATTTCCGCCGTACGAGTGACTGCGTAGACAGGAAACTTGTCCAATGCGCCAAGTCCGTTCCAAGTCAATATGACCAGGAATGTGCGTTTACTATAGTATATTGCTGTTTTAAATTTACAGTCACGATTTCGTTTGGCGTCTCTGAGTGTGAATTGTGCCTGCTGGTGTTGGCTGTCAGCGGTGAGTGGGAGAAACACGCAGGATTGGTGGTCTTGTCGATATCGTGAGCTCTCGTCCTAAAACATCGCTATGGGAAAAATATTAAAGTAATGAGATATGTAATTACCAACATGGGGGATTTTAAAAGATCACATGTCGTTTTGTTTGACGTAATAACGTTGATAGTGTGCCATATGCAAATAGACACAGGCATTCATAGTTACCATACAGCGAGCGACGATCACGTTCCTGGTATCTAGAAAAAATCTCTGTACCACATTCCACATACAGTTACATTTTTAGTTGCACTCAGTGAATATCTGCAGGAATGGTGATGGTAAGCGAAAAAAATTAAAACATCATCCAACGGATTTCTGTAGATTAGGTCAGAGTGTAATGAAAAGTGCGGGCTACTTCTGGAAACTGGTCAGTCGGCAAAATTAGATTGAAAAACCTTTGGCGATATGATGTCAGACAGTTCGTCTTTAGACTCGAAAAAGACATTCGTGTTTAACTGTAGGCTATATCTTTCCAACGCTATTCAGAACTCATCCTTTAACTTGATGGTCTATATTTCATCCTGGAGCATTTAGGATCATGACCGTGAATACGCATACCCATAGAAAGTCGTATTAGTATCGAAAACCCGTCAGACGGAGATCATTTAAGCACCACTTTGTGTTCTTAGTGATGGATCTTCTTGATAGGCAAGACATCAGTCTCCATACACGATCCCTTTAACTACGCCTGCGCCAACTCTTTCATCTCCGCGTCTGGAGTGTGAAAAGAGAGGGGCTGAAAGGAATTGGAGCACGGTGGGATTTCGTCTAGTGACTAAAAACTTTCCAACTCTATTGTAGAGGAAATCCGAATCAACCAAATTCTCTTACCATTCTTCCAGTCACCTCTACCCTTTCTCTATCTTAAAAGCCTACGCAGTTTACTCAGCAGAAATATCGGAAAATGTAGCGTTAATGTGAAAGGTAAATAGAACCTGATGCCATCTCTAAAATCTGATTGCCAACTTTGGCATTTGAGCGATGACTCTTCTCCCATTGAATCCTTGTTCCTTATCTTCCATCATCCTCCCAGAGCAGGGTTTTGGTCTCGCTCCTCTTCAAAGTTTGTGTGAATAGATGAAGAGGAGCAGATTATAAAACCCTGCTTTGGGAGGATGGTACCATGAGCAAAGCTTTTACCAACCTAACCTGAGCCGTTATCCTGTGTAAGTGTCGGCATCTTTAGATCAGAGGAAGTGACCTGTACCGACCGGCGGCAATCCTACGGGGAATAGTAACTTTCATCAAAAGTGTTCACGAAGCTCCTTCCGAAGAAAAATTCTTAACAAGATTGTATTTTTCCTTTAGAAGTTGATAGATGATTACCTGAGGGAGGGTCTCCACTATTTTTCTTTCGATGACATCACCACTGTTGTCTATGAAACTCGACTGCAGATTCCTAGCAGCTCAATTCTTTGTAAAGGTTGTCGGCAAACCTTCCTCCAAGTGTAAGCCTGGCCAGTTCCCGTCTGTTTTCGTCGGTTTTGGGTCTGAGTCTGGAGATATTCTGAACACCAGGTGTGCCCTGGATGAGTCCAATTCAATTTTGGGGGCTTTGTGAATCCCGCTCCAACGGTGACAGTCTAAGGCAAGTTCCTCAGCAACATCGGCAACCACCGTTGTCACGAATTCGTGATGCTCGGTCCTTCCACGATCCACACACCTACAACTCTCAAGCAGCTGATAAAGACTCAAGTGACCACCGTGCGAAATCTTCCCTGCAGGAAGGCGAGCCTATCTTTTTCCTCCGATAAATCCTTTCTTGAGAATGCCAGCTATCCGTCGGGCATCTCTAGTATGCCGTACGTTCCCAGGCAATATTACGAATTACCATCATGCCGAGCTCTTCTGATAGGAAATGACAGATCTTGTTCTGAATGCAAAAGTTGAGTGTCCGTTCGCTGGTTTTGGAGCTATTGGTCAACCCTTTTAGTACCATCTCTTTCTTCCTGCATTTCTTTCTATCCTAACCCTCGTCCTTTTACATCTCCCTCCTCTTTCTATTCCTCACTTCTGACAACCCGTTCTTCCCTCTTTCTTCATATTTCTTTCCCTCCGTTTGTCTTTCATCCTCTTTCTTAATCTTGCCCTTCAATTTTTAGTTCACATGGACCAACAGTCCCTTCCACATGCACCTGTCACCAATTTTTACTTCTCTCTCATCCTCATTCTGTCATCCTTCCCTCAATCTCTTCCTTCCACATTCGCTCACTTCCTTCCGTCTCATTCATCCTACCATCTTCATCATTTCCGCACTCATTTATAGCATTTCTCTCTTCTTCCTTCCGCACCAACGAAATTGCATATTTCTCCCATCGCTTCCGATTCCAAGACGGCTGAAGAACGTACGCTAAACATCACTGACAATCAAGTCAGAAAGAAAGTAACGTTAAATGATAATGCTTTGATTCCGCCCCCATTGCGAAGATCAAAGATGAATTCGGCTGAGACATAACTAGCCTAAGAGTGCGTTTTACAACGTTCGACAACCCAGAACTCCCTTCACCATCACAAGTAATTGCACGCTCTACAAAGTGTAGATAGAAAAAGGAATTGGAGAAAGAGCTGTTATATTGGCTACAAAAAGATTCCTTGTGCGTGAATTAAAAACGAAAGACGCTACTCGACAAAACTGGCTTGGGAGGTAATTTGATAAATTTCGTACTATCTTACTGAAGCGTAGTGTGCCGCTGAAATCATGTGATTCAATATGACCAATCAGAAGGCGTCCTCAAAAATAACCTCGAAACTTTCTCCAAATAATCGCACAAAAACTCGAAGCCGGTGAAATAATTCAAATTTCTTTATTCGGGACACGATTTGACCCCGAATGATTTGAATATGCATCAATAGTCAATAGATTACTTGAGAGGAAAAGGGCGAAAAATCGGTGACAAAATTGAACAATGCTGAAAGTGTGATGATTTTAGTGGAGAGAATGTCTGAAGGCCAGCTCCCCAATTCACGAGAATTCTCACGAAACTTCGTACAAAGTAACGGGTGACATGCTAACGAATTATCCGTCTAGAGTGGACCTCAATATTCTCCAGACAAATTGTTTTACCAGGTTAATTTTTTTCTATATATTCAATCAGCGCCGGGATGAACAGTTTTATTACCCTCATACCATCGGCTCAGCAGGTCACGACGTCCGTGAATAATAGATAATGAGTTTGATTAAGACACAACGGTGTGAATATTAATAAGTTAAGAGCTAGGCTATGATGTATTATCAACGGTATAATAAGGACTGTGGTGGCAACTCGTTGTGACGTTTGGTCTAATCAGATCAGTCTTCAGAGACGTTATAAGGACGCAGACATACTGAGATTGACTTGGAACGACCATCCGTTTCACGTGATTTGAATGCCAATGATCGATTGTGAAGAATCAAAAGTAATTGGGGCACACTAGTGAATGATTTGTTGTTTGGTCTCTTGGTATCAGGCGTCGGCACCTTGCAAGAAGGTTGATTAGGTTCGGAGTGGGTATCAGGTCTGGGATCGGTGCTACATCCCGCGTGATTGGGTGGAAGGATATGCCGTTAGGGGAAGAAGACAAACAGAAACTGCTGGAAACATACGGATACACCCTTCCAGTAGATCAACATCCTCTGGACTGAAAACAGAGTCAGTACGACATCTTCTCCGTTGGAGAGGAGCAACAGCGACCTGAGTCTCAGGATGGTAAATGGCTTAAACCGGAAATACCATCAAAGAAATTCATGAACTGCAGTTGACCGCCACTGTCATGATTGTAGCCTTTGAATTTCGATTTGAATGCTAAACGTTTCCTCCTTCTACGTTTGTTCATCATCATCATCATCATCATCATCATCAAAGATCCAGTCCTACATCATTGGACGGGTGTTGTCAGCGTTTTCAGGAGTTTCTGAGGGCAACTCACCCGTAGTAGTCATTTGTGTCATTGGTGTCGGCGTAAGTCGTTAGGAAACCAACGATGGAGAAATGCCCATCGTCATCGAGAGCACGGGAAGCTCTCACGTGGAGCAGCTCCTTTGTGTCTCAAGATAAATGATGGAAAGGGTTGTCTTGCCTCCCTTGACTGATACTTGGTGCAAGAGAGGTTTGGCGGTTGCCAAGGGAACCAGATATCCTTCGTTCTGTTCACTTCTTCACTTCTTCACTTCATCTTATTCTAATTTGGTTTTGTGACTTTTTAAAATCTTGATATCTTCTTCATTCTTGAGGATCCGATATTATTTCCTGAGTAGTTAAATCTCCAGATAGATTACATAGATTAAAAAACTATCATCCGAGCTAAGGAGGAACAGTTTTCTTCTTACTCCTAATGATATATCTTGGTTGCCTGCTCCTTGCCATCCAAAAGACAAACTATCTTTTTATGAAGCAATCAATAACGGAGGATTAAGGCGGATGTATCATAGTTTAGTGCCACTGCACCTCATTTATTGAGCAGACACGTAAGTTTGTCGCCAAGAGATTAACATGTAGGTTGCTGCATGTGAGTGATCGTTCTTGGAAGTGGATGTAGGCGAAGCGTGATGCAGGGGTTGATCCCGGGGTTGACGACGAAAAAAGAGGGGGGGGTGCATAAACTGATCGTGAAGCTGGAACATTCGTGAGCCGCCGAAAATACGAAAATGTAAAGGATGTGTTCATGATGGTAGGGTGCCTACCGATCGACAAATTTTCGGTACAAAGAAGGACTTGGGACTAGTGATTGCTGCGCTGACTGGTAGTTTATTTCAGTTGGCCAACAGCATACTGTGTCGTTTCGCCTTTTCGCCCCACCTATCACTTCGTGATCACCTTCGAGACTGATTTCTTGCTGGGAGTGGTATCATCTTGGGCCAATTCTTGGTTGTTCTAGAAGACTCCTGCACTTGCCTCATCCAATGAACAACGTTACTTACATTACATCAACTGCCCGTTTCACTTGCCCACACCATCTCATCACGAATAATCTCTCCATAACAAGATTACCGGGGATGGTAGAGCACTTTATTCGATGGAGTCACGGCCAAGACTGTCCATCGTGAGGCATCAGCTGTATTCATCTTGTTAGTGACGATCTGGAGTCCAGGAGATATGGTTTCATGAAAGACGGCTTAGGTTGGTGCCGATACGCTGTAACCATCCAGCATTGCGTGTCTTCAGCTTGTTCGTCCCAGCACCCTAATGATCGCTTCGAGATCAGAGAAGCCGTATCCTGAACCATCAAGGGTTCACATCGCTACGCCTTCGGACTGTCACGAAGCTGTCGTAACTTAACGGAGTGCGTAAGCTATTGTCCATTTGCGGGAAGCCTATTGTTCACTATCAGCCTGACAAAGGGTTTGCGTACCCGGAAGTTTTCGCAAAGCCCCCGAAACGCCAACGTGAACGCCAAACCCATTGTTGGATGCCACGAAGAGGGCAGCGAACAAAAGGATAGACATTCGTGTTGGCGTTTTCGGGGGCTTTTTGCGAAAGCTCTATAATAAAGTCAGCGCGTTCCTATCGCTAGGCCTTCGACCGTACGCTCTGTCTTGGAGCGATCGTAAGCGCTGGTATTTCAAGTGCGCGTTGCCTGGGGGGGGGGGCGAATGGTAACAAGGCCTTTATTTCCGTTTCCTTCAGTTATGTGCCTTGCCGTTTCAAGATGCAGCAAATTGCGGCTATAACGGACCCACTTTGATTCAATTTCATTTTTCTTTTACAGAATGAAACTTTCAGTGTAAGTTGCGCGATGTTTTTTATTTGTGTGGAGGGAAGTGCATCTTACTGTAGCGGGTTGGTTGTTGGTACACTTTTCCGGAATACTTTCATGCTCTAAATAAAGTGCTATGAAGCTGTCAATACATGGTGTTGGGAAAGCATGTGTCATCATCTGTATAATACTTCCATGGTGTCACACAGTCTTCCTGATTAGTCAACTCGCAGCCAGTGAGCTTCAAGAACAATATTGCTGGTGGTGGTGGGCTTCCTTTCAGTGCTTTCGTTCGTCCACAAATGGTGGTGTACAGAAGACTGTCCGAACCTCAGGGATTCCTGTCTAGAATTCCACGGATTTGGGCCCGTGGATACTAGCGGAACTCCACCGACGCGACGCTGCGGGGAGGGTTCGTCCAAGCATCCCGTTTGACATTGCCTATATAGGCCTACCCTGGTTCGGACATGTCCGGNGCTGCCTTAAAAGCCCACAATATGACTGTGAAGCAGAACGAAGTAGCCCCGAGTTTAGCTCCTGGGGTGAACGAGACTGGAGTTGAGGAGCAACTCCACGAAGCTCAAATTGAAACACATATCAAATACGCTTTCTGGATCATGGCTTGCGTCATGGTGAGTATCGTAGACACGCGTTCCTATTCGTTCGAACCAAGTCGATTCGAATTACCGTCAGTTTCAGCGATTCCTCCAGACTCAGGTCGATTGCAGCCGAATGCTCAACATTTTCATCCTCCAACTCCATGGGATTTTCAGTGAGCGCTCGCTTCACCACGCCCTGACGAAGGGCACCCGTACGATGACGTCGGGGCACCCGTACGGTGACGTAGAATATGGTCGCCCCAAGCACGTCCAGCTGGGTTAATAATTCGTCGCCTTAGTTTGTAAATTTGTGAAATTTCAGCTTCCTATTCCAATGCTTGTTGGGTTTCTTATGATGAAGAGACGAAGCTATACGATGCAGGTCCATGAGAGACTTGTGGAAACAGAGAGTGGTTACTCCCTCGGTGACGGAAAGGCGCCAAAAGAAACAAGTGATAAAACAACCAAAACTAGCTTAGGTAGGTAAGAACGAACGAACGATGGAAATCATTTTGTAGGAAATCATCCCACTTGCAAGACACCATTTTACAAGACGTAGAGTAGTTGTGCTTCGCTGATGTTCGCTTATCGTCATTGCTGTCAGTTTCTACGAACGTAGGCGCCAGCCGTGATGGCGGCCAATCAGCCTCAATCGTGGGCCTGATAGGAGTAGTGGAAGTTCATGATTTGCATGGATTTCTTCGATGCGATAGGTCAGTTTCGTTCATCCTGCTGTCATCCTCAAAAGTGATGTACGGGCGCGAGCGTTAAGATGGTTTCGTTTCGCGAGCAGCGATCTTTTATCTTTGGAATCCCCAGGAATTCATCCTTTCTCAAGATGACATTTAAAAGTTATAAGCTTCCTCTACCAGATGAATGCGAATGCTTATTTGCGACTGTAGCCCCGTTCCTTGCCAAAGTCAATTTTGCCAAAATGAACACATGAAAACGCTTAAATGGCAGCCGAAAGCCATCATTTTGGTTGTGATCCGGTATTCAATATGGCCGCCAGGCGGACATCTTGGATTTCGGCGTCGCTGCCGAATGGCATTAAAGGTATTCATTGGAAACCAGGGACCTTATTCACGAAGCTGTCGTAACGATATGGAGCGTGTAAACTATTGTTTATTTGCGGCAAACCTATTGTTCACCATGGGCCTAACAAAGGATTTGCGTACCACAGTTACGGGGGCTTTGTGAATAAGGTCCCTGGGTCTTCTGTGCGATTTCGGGTAGTAGGTTTTTGGTAGATTGATTATGATTCGTTATAATGAAATTGCAACTGGCAGGTGAAAGGGTCAAGTTCCTTTAGCTTTCCAACAGCACAGAAAGGTGGTCACTAAGGAAACTCACCTAGACTGGTATATGCAGAGGAAGATCGTTGTATTAGACATAACATAAAGAACACCAAAATAGTCACAAGACTTGCTAAATTATTCTGTTCCAGATGAAAATGATGAGGAGGAGGAGGAACATTATGTTTGTGTCTATGAGCCTTGTGATTTAGGTAGACATTGAAATCATCTGAGCATGTGAATTCTTCCTGCACTAAAACCTTTGCCAACTCCTCTTCCTAACTGCATGGCAGGCGAATATTCAGACTCTCTTCATCAAAATTAAACGTTATGTCTTTCATCTGATGCTCCGTACGTTTTACTGCTTATAGAATGACAATTTTTGTCATGTTAACTTATTAAATTTTTTACAACAATCTCAATTCTTTATCTTACCTATACTGCAAGATGTATATGAAAAAGCTTTTTGAAACGTTGCTGATTTTCTTGGTGTGTTCGGCGACCTACATGTACATGTAGCTTTTGGGCATTTGAGTTAAGGCTGTGGCTTTTAAAGGGCCTCTAGAGGCAGCCCAGCATGGCTGGGGAAAACCCCGGGGAAAACCCAGGTTCAATACCTCGTAATGGTGATTAACGTTAAAGTGGCGCCGCCTAGCTGAAGAACCGGTACTGATAGTAGCCTAATGGCGAGCTGCCTCTAGAGGCCCTTTAAGTGTGCAGTGTGTGTTGTGAGCCTTTGGGGCAGGTTTTTACAAGGGCGGCACCTGTGTTCTTTGAGATGATGTACGTTTTTACACTCTTTGTACTGTACCCCCAATTACATGCCAAGGCCAACCCCGCTGGCCATGGAGGATATCCCTTATTGCCCAGTGGTGGCGAGTTGGCCTGCGAGCTGGAAGGTAAAACAGCGTTGAGCGCGGTCAGTACGGCACTTGGATTGGTGACGGACGCGTACACCCTTCCTATAGACAATTCTCGAATTAGAAATCTGCGCACTTCCGCCGGCCGAAATTGCAACCAAAACCTCGATCTGACGCAGTCCTTGATTCAGCAAAATGGTCGAGTCTACGAAGTCACTGTCGTGGGTTGTCTGCGTCTCGTCATTCAGCTTCAGATCGAGGTTGTGGTTGAGATTTCGGCGGAAGTGCGCAGATCTTTGTCGTTTATATACATGTACATGTATACGTCAAATATATATGACGTAGAATGAGCAATGCGATTTGCATTCAAATGGCGACAAAAACACAACATACTGTTATTCTCAGTTCTTAAATCCTTCGATGATGTCAAGAGGAGAAACGCGTTAATTTTCCGCCTCATATTTTCCTTACTTCAGCCGCCCGGACAGTATGGGAGAAACCATCAGATATCAGAGGGGAGCATTGTTGTGGTTCAAGCTCAATCCAAGTCATCTTGATTACCATCGCCACGGCGGTCATGTTATTCATATACGATGGTTTACAGGTCAGTAGAATCACGGACCTTTCTTGAATGTTGAGAAAACGAAATAATATTTAAAGCATCCCTCTTTAAAGATCATCCAACAGTATTTTCGCAAGCTGATCTGAACACGATTAAGTATGAGGTATTAGTGGACGATACGTTTTTCACTTTCAGTCTGCCTTCGGCGGATACGTGTACGCCTACGCTTTAAAAAGTATAGTCGGGTTGCGGAAGACAGAAGGTGCTTATCTAAATGCCTGTTTTTGGGTAAGTCAGCACCTAGTTTTTGACAAAGTCTGTGAGTGAAGATATCGCCGATGTTTCGGCGTAAAAGATTAGATCTTCACTTCCTGTTCACAGTGATGCATGTTGCATGACCGTGACTTGTAGCAACAAGCGCTATACCACCTGATAACACTGTTCTCGTGCCTTCCGTGGTATTTGCAAAAAGCAGTTGAATCTGGACGAACAACTACCACTACTCCCCCTGTCGACATAAAAACAAAATTGTACCATCTCTTTCAGGGGACTTTTTCTGTGGGTCGATTACTTTCAGTGTTCGTTGCCACAAGATTCAGCCCCGCGTTCATGTTAATGTGCAATATTGTAAGTATTTTGGACTAAAGGATTAGTGTTTTTGACTAACTCAAAGAAACAATGGACCTGCTAATCTGTATTACGTGATATACATGTGTTATGAAAGTCAAGTTATTGTCTTTACTACAGTATTGTACTTCACTATAATCCAATGAATTTTGTGACCGACGAAAGAAAGGAAGTAAAAGCATACATGGTGTTACGCATTATGAAGGTTATTTTGCTTGATGCAATGGACACATCCACCAACAATAATGGCATGCCACCATCTGCAAATGATGAGCCAAAGCCTTCCTTGTGGACTTTCTCAATCATTCTCACCTCGAATCTAACAGTTTGTGGTCAGAGTAACAAAGGCTCGAACACCATTCCTCATTCAAACATGAAATCTAGCCATCTTCTCTCAATGACTTTTGAAGATATCCTTCTTTCGTTTCAGGGTGGGAGTTTATTTTCAATGATACTTATGATTTCTCTACGCCACGATCACATAGCCTTGTACATTGGCACGTGTATGTTCGGAATATTTCTGAGCAGCATCACGCCGACTGCTTTGTCGTTGGCCGAGCAGTACATTGATGTCACATGTAAGTTGCACTGGAAGCCCTATCCCTCTTTCTAAATCGTTTTGGATTTTTTAACAAAACAAAGAGCGAAAAACACATATTTTTGACATCACTTCAGAATCAATGTTCTTTATTTCTTCAACAGCATCTATCACTGCGACGATCGTGACGTTGGCTGCACTTGGGGAGATGATCTTACCAGTTGTTGTCGGCAATGTAAGTAACGCACAGCGACAACAGGGTTCCTTCTGTTTCTAGAAAAAAAAAGAAAAAATCTCCTCCGGAGGTGAACAGGCGAATTGGATAGGACTCATGTTTAGAGGATGCTACAGCGGCATTCCTTTCGGCAGAACCCAATATCTTTGACTTCCTTGTTTGTGCAGATGGAAACAAATGGCAATACAGTACCAAATTGTTTCTAAGAACTTATGGTCACATCTTGCATTCCCTTTGCAGTTGTTCGTCTCGCTAGGTCCGGTCAGCTTCCTTGCTACGGGCGTTATAATGACCTTAGTGTCTGTATTGGTGTTCTTTGTAATCTGGTGCATCGGGAAACACTCTCCTAAACAACTGGGTAAGTGGGACCTGTGTAACGTTTGTAGCTAGATGTCCCCTTTTGCAGTGTTCCCCAACAGTATATTAACGCCGATATCTCGTACGACTGTTCAGAGTCGGAAAAAACGCAGTAGGCTATTTTGTGTGGTGAAGTTTCGACGGCGCCCCGCCAGCTTGGATTTCTTGCAAACTGCACATGCACAGTTATATCTGGTGGGCATATTTAGATCTCGCGAGCCAATCACATGCTTTGGTTTGCCTACCAGATAAGTGCGCACGCACAAAATCTCTGTGGAAAGCAAGATGGCGGCGGCTGTCGAAACGATGAATATGCATGAAACTACGGCACTCAGACATAAAATCTGGGAATCAGTGATGAAACTTTCAGGATAGGCCTACACGATAACGAATGGGGGTTTGAAACCTCGCGTTTGACGTCTGATTCTTATGTTATTTCAGCTCGTAAGCCATCTTCCCTCATCTGGTGTGACGCTTGCTGTATCACGTCCGAGCCAGAGCCGGAGGAGGGTCAGCCGACCACAGTCAAATATTACTCACGGATGTCAGAAAGCAATAGCAGTATAGAAATGACAGATCAAACTAATGAAGAAAAGAAGGGGTCATAGGTCAAGGTCGTTGGGAGCCATGCTTCAGAAGTTCAAGGTCACATGGCAATATAACTGGATTGGTGCATACAATAAAATCAAAAGAAATCAGTGAATTCAATTCATTTGAACCTGTGTTTCGTCTGACGGACTTCTGGTTGTCTCTACCTACATGTAGAGAAGTGCACCGGGCTCATCACAAGAACGCTGTTGTAGAGCGTACGTCAGTTCCCGGTGGTGATAAAGGCCTACCGGTGGGCCTACGCGATGGGACATGGAAGGTTGCAGTGGCCATTTTGTGGGAAGAACTGGAGCATGGATTCAAAAAGCCTTTTCCAAAAGGAACTTAATCAATTTATTCATCATGGTTGTGCATATTGATACGTGTGATAGGAATTGTGTTGGGAATTCTGTGATTTTTTTCTCTCAATTGTTGACTTGTTCGTGATATAATGTTTGTTGATAGCAGTTCAGCCTTCTGTTCAACTCTTCACAGTCGGGTGCACCACATGGGCGCATCATATAGTTCCACGATCACTTTAGAAACGGCGACACTATACTGAGTAGCTTGTGATGGCCTCCTCCGTACTTACCAGGGCCAATAATGCTATTGCGTCGGCGCTGACGGAAAAATTAAATACAAATACCGATCCGGCGCTCCCGCCTGTATAACAAACAGACCCGACAGAATATCTCTTCTTCACTGGTACCTACAGTGAGCTCTTGGTCTGAAATAGTAGGATTACCCCCCTCGTGCCCGCTTCCCGGGATGGTGGCGGCAAGAAGGGCGAATGGGGTACGACCAGTGTGAACGCGGAGGGAGTCCCGCTGGAATCAAAGTCCGGGTGCTATTGTGATTACCGTAAGCCTTTGTTAAGGCTGATTCATACTCCGTCCGGATTTTGCGCCGACTATGATCAATTTCACTGCGTGTGCACATTCACGTCGTGGAAACCTGCGATCAGTTTCATGCGCTTGACGGTCCGCAAGCGACTATGAATCAGCCCTTAAGGATTCTGTCGCTTACCCCAAACATAACCCGTTACATGCGTTGCCTTTGTCTTGAGGACTACATTCCTAGGACTTTCTCCGCAGGTACACCTGCTTTCCATAAAACAAGGATTCAAACTGTCTGCGGGCGTTCCATCTGCTGAAAATAGAGAGTTTTCGCAAAGTCCCCGAAACGCCTACGCGAACGCCTGTCCTGTTGTTCGCTGTTCTTTGCTAGGCATCGAAGGGATTGGCGTTCGCGTTGGCGTTTCGGGGGCTTTGCGAAAACTCTTTAATATCATTGCAACATAAAACACAGATATTACGGAGTTTTCGCAAACCCCGAACGCCAATCTATAATAGTTGTTCGATGCCTTTAAGAGAACAGCGAACAATAGGATAGGCGTTCGCGTCGGCGTTTCGGGGCAGGGGCTTTGCGAAAACTCTCTACTGTTTTGATTACAGTATCGCTTATCATATTCTCTGTCTTCCCTTCTTCTGTGTGATGTTGAAATGTTGTGTTGATCTTCCATATGAGGCCATATATAGGGTTTGAGATTAGTACTGTTTCGTGTAGTCATAGCATCAATAGCGAGTTTTCGCAAAGCCCGAAACGCGGACGCGGACGCCAATCCCAATGTTCGATATCACGAAGACAGCAACGAACAGTAGGATAGACGTTCGCGTCCGCGTTTCAGGGGCTTTGCGAAAACTCCCTATTAGAGAATATATTCGCGCGTCGCAATGCCCCCCCCCCGGAACGCCAACGCCAACGCAGTCCCATTGTTCGAAGCCCACGAAGAGAGCACCGAACAAATTAAGGATAGACGTTCGCATTGGCGTTTCGGGAGGAGGGTCTTTGCGAAAACCTTCCATTTTCACGAACATGACGAACCGAAAATCGGGACAGACCGCTCTTGGTTCTGGAATAACCGGCATCGGTTATGAGGCAGAATCATTTTGGTCAAGGCGAGAAAACTTCATAACGGTTCTTGGCTTCAGATGATAAATGAGGAATGCTCTGTTCTGATAACATATCACGTTTTGTGTTGAAACAGTGAAATAAATTTCTGCAGTGAGGTGACGAGTTTGATTTTTTCTTTCCTTATATTCTGCGTATCTGCGTCTTGCCATCTCAATCTGACGACGTATTCATAATGCACACGTAGGTCTACAAGCCTTAAGCCTAAGAAAAAAATTAAAATAATTGGGTAAAATGATATAGGAATAAATGAAAGAAAAGTATAAAGTGAAAGGAAAAAGAAAAAAGTATGATCCTCAAGGGGGACTCGAACCCACGTCGCTATTCCTGCACTGCGTGCCATTTTGGTTATTTTGGTTTCATAAACCACCGCTAGGGTGTGTGCGAGACTATTGCTGCACCTAGCGGTGGCTTTCGGAACCAGGTCTCCAATGTAAACAATGTATTCTCATAGCCATGACACACTTGTTTGCTGGTGACCTCCTTGGCGTTGTGCTAGGGCAGGCCAAGGCTTATTTGCCTGATTTAGGCCTAGTGATGGATAGTCACAGGTCTAGCCTGGTCTTCGATTTGATGTGTGGTAGGCCTAGGCTAGTTTGTTGGGCCCAAATAAGGCCCAGCCAGGACCAGGTCAATTCACAAACTACATGAACATGATGAATGAAACGCATGGATGGTATGGATTAGTGGAACATGACATTTGAATGAATTTGACATGATATAGGCCTAGCTTTAGCCTAAGCAACATACCAAAATGGCACTTGCTTTGGACTCCTTCAAAAAGACAGCCAGGGGAGGCATCCTGCCTGTGTTCTTCTCATTCTTGGAAGCACTAGAGGAGCTCTTCAAAGATGCTGAAGAAGGTAAAGATGAAATCACCTCAGCAATCATTCAGAAGGACTTCGAACGTCTGAAATTGAATTGGTGTGGGATGGAGGACAAGTACCGTTGCTATCGACACCAGGTTTGTATCGAGGCTAGGCCTAGGCTTAGAGGTAGGCCGATATCCAGTAGAATTAATGACAGTAGAGTTAGTGTGCTGACGGTTCCAGAATTTGGGAAAAGAGGGGGCACCCTGTGCTGGGAACATTGAAATTTGCTCCCAATTCCAGAATTTCATGGTCTGTTTTACAGATTTGTTGGCCAAAAGGGGGAGACACTCACCCAGGACGCCCTCTGGATCCGTGTCTGACTTCTAGGGTCCATCGACTGAGAGAATATGAAATTGCAATTTTCGATTTCTGTTGGTAACTTCCTATTTCAATATTCTTTACTTTCTCTTTAAAGGATACAGGACTCAGCTACCTCCATTTGGCAGTGATGAAAGGTGACCTTGACATTGTAAAATACCTGACCGAGATGGGGATGGACGTCACGGAGACAGCGTACACTCGAACCAGCGATGTATTTTGGAATCTTTCATGTTTACACATTGCTATTGGTTACAAGCACAAGCATCTACTTCCTTTCATCCGGAATCTGGGATGTGACATTGAATGTCCTCTTTACATTGGCAGTGATGCAAAAGAATGCTTTTCAAATTTGAATGGGATGTCGGCAATACATTTTGCTGTCCTTTTGAACGATTCTGCTACATTGACTCAGCTGATAGATTGGCAAGCTCAAGTCAACGTGCAATCAAATTGTGGCTTCACACCTTTACACATTGCAGCCATGTTGAATTATCAAAACATCGCCCAAATTTTACTGAAGAAAAAGATTATCAAAGATGCCCCTACGAAAGAGGGTGCTACGCCGGTGTTTCTTGCTGCAGAACACAATTCACAAAGGGTCTTGAGCCTGTTATTGCAGCACGGTCATAATGCGAATACTGAGACATCGGATGGTTACAAGGCACTCCATGCTGCAGCAGAAAATGGTTCAGTTGATGCTGTAATCCTTCTCAGTAAGGCTGGCTGCTACTTAAATGATCGTGCAGATGCGAAACGGGAATATTTCAATTGCTCCATTCATGGTGCTACACCTCTTCATCTGGCTGCCACAGCTGGTAAACGTTACGTAGTCGAAGCTTTGCTGAAACAGGGTGCAGATCCGAATACTGTGTGTTCATACCATAAAGATGGAAAGGAGGAGAAAAACATGACTGCGCTTCATCTCAGTACGATGCATAATTCAGAGATGATGTGCCGACTTCTTGTCAAAAACGGTGCTAGAATAGATGTGAAGACGTCGGAAAATAATTCTCCTCTCTTGATATGTATCCGGAACAACTATCTCGACATTGGGAAACTCCTTCTCGAACACGGAGCAGATGTAAATGAAGATAATGGTAGGCCATTACTGACCGCAATTGAAGAAAATCAACTGGATTTTTAGCTCAGCTGACCAAAGGTCAGCGGAGCTAGTCAAATAGGTATTCAGTGGCGTCAGTGTGTCAGTCCAGCAGTCCAGCAGTCCACCAGTCCAGCAGTCCATCTGTCCAACTATGCCCGACGTTTTGTAACCGTAATAGCTAGAGACTCCAAATTACATCTGTCATCACCGACTAATGTTCCTAAGACTGCAGTGTGCCTCATCAAGCC
Organism: Notospermus geniculatus; assembly: GCA_002633025.1. Lineage (NCBI taxonomy): Eukaryota > Metazoa > Nemertea > Pilidiophora > Heteronemertea > Lineidae > Notospermus > Notospermus geniculatus. The sequence continues at coordinate 56,882 of NMRB01000057.1, forward strand.
GAGACATCAAATGTCAGCTGAGCGCAAGGCCCATGGGCCTCTTGTTGCGATCTTCTCCTGCGACAGCCAGACATACAGTTGGACCTCGCCAATAGTGGGTTAGTTCGGGATACTCACTCGGACACAGAGTTGTGTTATAACGTGACACCCCTGCATTTGGCTGTTGAGCATCAAATGAAAGATCTTGTTGAGAAACTGCTGAACCGCGGTGCTGATGTGAACACCAAGATGGCCCAGAATGGTGAGTAGCCTAGCCGTAACCACATTCTCCTGTAGCAGGACTTTGCTCTTGCTGCACTTTATACGCTCGCACACAAGTTTGTGTGAGTGGATGAAGAGGAAAGCCCTGCTGTGGGATGATGGCCTTTTAAACCATGAATTTGAATCATAGAGGAATGGTTTATTATTGGCTCTTTAGACATAATTATTAGTGATTTGTATGTCATGCAGGAGGAAACCGATGCCCTGGAGAGGAAACCTATGCTGTCAAAGAGTGTCTCCATCTCTGTCAAATGAGTATCAGGGCCAACTGCAAATTGAACCTGGGACGTCAGAGGTGACATACACAAGATGTTTCACTCCACCACCCTGACACCCCAAAGATGAATACAATTTTTCCTAAACAAGGAGTACAAAAAACTCCTCCGTGATCATGTCCATCTCGTCCACGCCATTGGCCCATCATCTACATTTCCATTTCAGATGGCCAGGCTCCCTCGTTCAGTCTTCTTCACACGATCGCTGCTGCACGACTCGAAAACGTTGAGCTAGCAAAGACCGTCCTCGACTTCGGATGCTCAATAAACGAAAAGACTTTGGATGGAGAAACAGCACTCATGAAAGCCTCAAAGCCTAAACCTTTCATCAACCTTGCTAAACTGTTCATCGAAAGTGGTAAAACATTTCTTCAATTAAAATTCCTCCTTCCTGGCAATTTTCAATTACTTTGGCAATTTTCAATTGTTACTTCATGCAAATGACCTTTTGAAATTTTCAAGGAGTTGGATCTTCTTGATGAAAAATGACTTTGTTCATCCGAATAAATCTCAGTAGGCCCTCATTCCACTGCAGCGGCTTCCGTCGTGTTTTGCCTGGACCAGTGCAGTTTTTACAGAGTTGCAAAGTCTTTCGATGCTTTAGCCATATATTTTGTGTGTTGATTATCCGAATGCCTTGAAAATTCTCTGCACCATTTACCGCAATGGTAAATGGCAATGGAAAGCACTGTAGTGGAAAAATGTCTTAAACCCATTCACTTAATGAAAGCCCTTGTAGGAATTCCCCATCATTTTAGTAACAGTGGTGTACCGTGGCTTTTTCAGGTGCTGATGTCAATCTGGCAGATAAGCAAGGCTTCACACCTCTTCTTAATGTTGTGTACTCAAAGGATCCAAATCTTGAGCTTATCGAGCTGCTGATCAAGAGTGGTAGATGTGACCTTGAAATGGTCACATGTCAAGATCACCACGGTAAGTTTCACAGCCATGCACGGTTTCCAAGATGATACATGTGTACATGCAAGGCAAATAGACCTTTTTCTATAGCCTATTCTGGGTAAAAAAATGCCACTGCATTCATGGACCATGAAATAGAGATTGTCATATTCCCTCGACACCGAGATTTGAGGTACATGTATAAGTTGCGTGTATGGGTCCCCAACCCTGATAACCGGTACTTTCAGTGAATTGCATGTTCGTCTGTGTAGATTACGAACTTGAACTATAGATGGTGACATTGTTCTTTGCCCAGGAATACAGAGTTTGTGGTCCTTTTCAAGTGAGCCTGGATATCAGGATATCTAAGACACCGAAATGTCGTTTGTGGTTTTCTTACTGCTGTGCTGAGTGTGTCGGATACTCCTTATAGATTGCTTTTGTTTGCCATGTGGAGTAGGCCCCCCTAAATTGTTTCATAATGATTTATTTTGCAGGTTGTGCAGCCATCCACTATGCCATAATTTACCGTAACCTAGAGATTGCAAAACTCTTGATAGAAAACAGATGTGATGTCAACATCAGGACGTCCTGCCTTCCAAATTCCACCACACCTAATAAGGCCACACCACTGGTACTTGCAATTCAGAAGTTCACAGGCGACGAACTGGCCGAAATCGTTAAAGTTCTTCTCAAAAATGAAGCTGACACGATGTTAACTTACGAAGCAAGTGGTTCGGAACTTTTTGGTCTGAGAACCACGGAGCACCTGGAGCTCACACCCCTTCACACTGCTGCTTTGAATGATAACATGATCAATGTCATGCGGATGCTTATTAAGTAAGTGTTTGTAAATTTCTTGGTAGGCCTAGTCTGATTGGAGACGTGAAGCCAGAGTGTTTTCTTTCATCCTACATCTCTCTTAAATCGGGTTTACACTTTGATCGAGCAACGTCACATCCCCATCAGTGACCATTGTGGGATGTCGGATGACATCGGGCAACAGCATCCATCCTCCCACAGCAGGGGGTTTTTGCCTTGTTCCACTTCATCCATTTGTGTGCAAGTGCACAAAGAGGAGCGAGGCCAAAGCCCTGCTGTGGGAGGATGAACAGTGCCAAACCAAAGGTGCCAAACAACAGTCGACTGCAATGGAACTGTCAGCAGCCACACAACATTGCTGACCATCATCTCACAGCACTCGAGATCCTTACCCAACATTCATCTCGTGTTATTGTGCAACATTTCACTCATTGACCTCCGTTCTGCTATCTTCAGGCATGGTGCTGATGTGAATGCCGCGAGTCCAACAGGATGTCCTATAACGCCCCTTTCCGTGGCAATACGGAAGGGCAATCTGAACGCAGCAGAACTTCTGATAAAAAAAGGAGCAACAGTGACTCCAGTATTTGATGAAACTTTCTCGTCGTATCAAGGTCTTGATAGATACCCGTTCAACCTTGCTGTCGAGTTTGGACGTCGGGATCTACTGGATCTTCTGGCAGACTTCGGAGCCAAGATCTTCAAACCTGCTCAAATTGATGCTAATATTGGTAGAGATAAGGAGCCACTGACACCGTTGGCATTAGCATGCAGCAACAATTCCGCCGACGGTCTCGTCCAGCAGGTGATAAGAATCGGAGCAGACGTACGCGATAACAGCCCAAAAGATACTCCTCCTCTCCACATTGCTGTTTTAGACCTCTCAGAACCACGGTGCGACGCAGCAGTGAAGACGTTGCTCCAATATGGAGCAGATGCAGACATTAGTGTCGATTATCGAAGTTCAAAAAGAATCTCTGTCCTAAACCAGGCAACGGAATCTGGCTTTGCCAATACTGCAAGACTTTTGATGCAAGCTGGGGCAGATATTCTCCGGCCACATTATGACTCAGAGCTCGGCACGAATGTTGTCCCAGCATTCAATGTCTCGAGGCGTGGTGAGACATTTCAAGATACGCTGCTCTTCAATCATGGAACGGATATAAACCACTGCGGTATGGCTAGAATCAGTTAAGCCCCAATCCCACTATACAGTGGTTTCCACCACAGTTTGTGCGAGCGGTGCAGTTTTCATAGATATTGGGATAATTAACATGCCATTTATTGTTACGCTTTCCAAACCTTATGAAAATCACACCACTCACCACAAACTGCGGCAGAATCTGCTAGAGTGGAAATGGGGCTTTTGGCTCAACCAATCAACAACAGTGAATTTGTGTTGCAATAGAGACCTTGCAAATGACGTTACAAGCCGCCATGCTGGGGGGCACATGCTGCAGAGGCGTAGCGAAATGAGCTGTGCATGTCCCAGTGACGTTACATCAAACAATGGCGTGGCGCACTTCGCGCAGGTCACATCACACCTCTGCGCCCTGTCAAGGCCTGTGCCCTCCAGCATGGCCGCCAGGATGACGTCATTGCAAGGCCTCTATAGACAAGTCCAAAAGTTCTTGCATTCTTCAGTTCTGCACTGTGTATACCAGTCGCTGTTTCCCATGATATTGGACTTTGTGACCCCGTTGACTGGTGAATGTTGCTCTCGGTACATATTTTGATAAATTTCAAGAATCGAGGCGTTGGGATAGTTGTCCAAACAAATTGACAGTATGACATGCTTCTGATAGGTTTGTCTCGCACCGGAGGACAATGCCTTCACTGCCTTGACTCAGAGAATGATTAAATCCATTATAAAGTTTGCAATTTTAATCCAGGCTATCGCAGCGTGAACATCCTCCATTATGTTGTCGGGACGACAGACGATGAAGTTTTGGAACTCTTGTTGAAGTATGGGGTAGACGCAGAAGAGTTGGGTGGCATTGCAGGCACTGACACCCAACCAGAAGGTTCGCTTATGAAACCACTGCAAATGATGATCTTCAATGATTTGAGTAATGAAGAAACGGCCAAAATTCTCCTCAGATATTCTACAGCCGTAAATTGGAGATGTACGGTTGGCAATAAGAGATATTCCACATTGATGCTTTGTGTATCAGAGAATGACGACGAGACCGCCAGGTTGTTAGTCCGCTATGGTGCAGATGTTAACTATCAGGAACGGAAGAGTGGTTAGTTGAACTTGAGTAGCCATTATTCTCTTACTTTCCTCGTATGTTTTATTCGCAGCAAATATCAAATACTTTGATTCCTCAAATACTTTGATTCCTGTGGTCACAACTGTGCCAGTATGAAATTTGTGGCATGGCTACGGCGTTCTCTGCGCACCAAGACTTGTGGCTCTGCAATTCGTGGCACTGGTCTGGAACACTAGATATGCGCTGGGCAGCAATGGTGAAATCTTCTCGCCAGCAATGCTTGCCCATCATCGAGCAATACCAAAACTGATATCGGCTAGTCTGCAGTGGTTGGCAAGAAGATCAGTGGTGATGAGCCATGATATTGCCTGGTGTGCTGCTGGCTTTAGAACCACTGACTACTAACTCAAAATGGTATTTTATTTGAAGTAGCTATCATCTTAAGTACGCTGTCCTTTTCAGGCGAGTCCTCTCTTTTGATGGCAGTCCGTGACGGTGACTCTGACTGTTTCAAAGTTCTCATGGAAGCTGCTTGTGACGTCGATTTACCCTCAGACCTTGGCATCACGCCTCTTATACAGGCCACAATGATTGGACAAGTTGAAATGGTGCGGAGGTTGATCGGCGCCAGTTGTGACGTCAATGCAACCTGTACGTCTGGTGAACCGGACGCAGATGACAACAGAGACAATGAAGAAGGAGAGCAGTTCTGTCATGATTCAACTGCATTGCATCAGGCAGTCGAGCTGGGTTTTACCAAGATCGTCAAAATGCTGCTTGAGGTATGTTCATCAGTAGAGTAGAACCTAGGTGACCTTTAAAGGACAGTTGAATTCAGCTACCACTGGGGACCCCGCATTGCTTTTTATGCCAACAGGTCAGCGCTGCGAGCGGTTGTACCGAAGATGTAAAAAACGGAGCAAAGCATCGCAATGTCTTCGCATCATGACATCCTTGACACAGTGCAACACGGACCAAGATGTCGAAAAAAAATACAACTGCTCACAGTCTCTCCCAGTAGTGGTAGTTCTGTAGGTTCTTCATTGGTCATAAGTTTTCATTTGACCTGGTCCTGGAGCAGATCGTATTCAGATCACCTGACATCTAAAACCAGCTCAACTTGCGTGTTTCCTTCTAGGCCGGAGCCCTGACCGAAGCAAAGGAGAATCACAAAGGATCGCCAGGATTCACCCCTCTCCACTGTGCGACTGTTACCAGCCACAAGGAAATCGTTCAGATCCTTTTAGACGCCAAGAGTAAGATCAATGCTCAGACGGATGAGGGTCTAACTGCACTACATCTTAGTGTGAAAGAAGATGACATGCCAATGGCTAAGATGTTGTTTGAACGGGGAGCCAATCCCATGATTAAAACAAAGGTAGGGCAGCAACACAAAGTTATTCCTCCTGTATAAGATCAAGGATAACTGTGTTTGTGACATTCCCCTGTCCAAAGGTCAAGGACAAACTGTGTTCGTGACATTCCCCTGTCCAAGGTCAAGTACAGACTGTTGTTTGTGACATTCCCCGGCCCTGTCCAAGGTCAAGGACAAACAGTTTTGTTTGTGACATTCCCCTGTCTGAGGTCAAGGACAAACTGTGTTGTTTGTGCCAATGCTATTTCCCCGATCCAGGGACAATTAGAACAAAGTACAGCTTTGTGTGTTGTCTACATTTGAATCATGGACCCAAAGGGGACGTAATATTACATCCTTCAGTGCAAACACTGCCACAAATTGATTTTCCGTTCTTGCTTCCAGGAAGGAAAACTTGCATCTGAACTCTCGCAGAGGATGCATTTCACACAAGAGCTGCTTGCTTATGAAATGAAGTGGACCTTCCTTCATCAACGCCCGACTCTGCAAAGAAAACGTCTCAGTCTTCATCAGCGCCTCAGTATGCAGAATCTTGGCCTGTTTCGGATGAATGCTCTGAACGTCCCAGTGGCGGAAGCAGCTGGTGGAGAGTTGCCTGCAGCATCTCAAAGAATGGAGAGGGCAGTCCAGGATGTATCCCAGTGAAATGATGAACGGGAGACAGAGAGGGATGAAGATAATAGAGATAATTTCCCAACCATGTATGTAGATTTGCAACATGATGATCTACTTTGGGACGAAGTGGTGTCAAATGATGAAATGTGATTTTATGATCAGGCACAACACCTTACCGATAGATGTATTTTACATCATCCACACTTAGTTCATGTTTCTCTCTGAAGTGCCATATTTGCAATGCACTTGCGATGTTTACTGTGATATTTTGATGTTTCAGATTTTTTTGAATGTTTCAATGAATAGAAATAGTGCCATATTGTATAGTTTAAAACCAACTTATACAGTGCATGTGCAGCCATATTTGCAACACACATGCATGTTTATGTGAGAGTGATGTTTTTGATATTTCAAATTCTTCATATTACATGGGTATTATATTTGTGTGTAGGGTATAGATAATGATTAATACCAATTTCAAAGCAACGTTTATGATATTTTAGGTGCTTTTTCAGGTATATTTTTGACTTTGCAGTAAAGTTTTGCACTCAGTTTTCAGTCCAGTCTTTTTTTTATTTATGTGACCTAGCATACCGGTACGGTACCCAATAGGGATTTTCTAAGTAGGCCTACATGTTTGTTAGTGCAATAAGATCATAGTGCAGGACAAACTTCCAATACATAACTCCCATTGTATTGGATTTTTTCCATTCGAGCCGAAGCCAGAGATTATTGGCCTGGGTACCTATGGAAGAAGCCATCTCAAGCTACTGATGTTCCTCATTGGATGTGGCTTTTAGCCACAAGATAAAGGCACCAAAGCTTGCTGTACAATGAAGAGCCAGGGTGGATTTGGACCCAGGACCTGTCATTTGGTGATGGCATGAGCCCAATAACCCGCATTTAATTTGCTCAGGAATGAAAAGCAGAAAAAATAGACAATCTGGGGCCGGTTTCACAAAGAATCTTAAGTCAGTTTTGTTGACTTAAGCCTCAATTTACCTGGCTTAGGCCTAAGTCTGCAGTTCTCAAAAAAACTTAAGCCAAAAAAGTGTCTTAAAGTTAAGACGGGTAGCTAGGAGGCTTAAGTCAGCTGGAGTTGACTTAAATATGGCTGCCCTCTTGAGAAACTTCCCACTTCGCGAATATTTTTGTGTGTATCTAGGCCTGGGTTCCCCCTTAGGAGTCTCAACGCACTTCATGACCCCACTTACGCTGAATTGTTGACGTTGTGTGACCCATGCCGCGCCGCGTCATGATTCTTTCAGTCAGTGCGAGGATTTCGTGTTGGATGTCGCAGTCCAGCTGTTGCAGGCTTGATGGGCCTAGGCCTGCATACATCATGACATGCATGATGACGTTGATGTTCATCCACCCGAAGTCTCCCCGTCCAGAACTTTGGCCAAAGTGGTAGGCAATGCATGAATGTGGCTTCGTTTAGGCCTAGGTGGGCGTTTGCTTTGAGAATCTGCCATTTTGAGTGTTTACACTGGTGACCATGGTGACCGGATCATGTGACTCGTCATGTGATTCATTTCTGCATGGCTTAAGTCACAGGCTACTGACTTAGCTAAGTCAGACTTTAGTCGCTTTGTGAAATGGGCCTAAGTCAATGTCTTGGCTTAGCCAAAAATAGTGACTTAAGCCTACTGACTTAAGATTCTTTGTGAAACCGGCCCCTGAACTTTAATCTGATGGTATTCTAGATGTGAAGAGAATGAATTTCTGACGAGGTATAAACATATATTACTTTCAATACCAACGAGATTACAAGCAAACTGCTAGCAAATTTAGAAATGCATGATTGTGTTAACATCATGAATTTATCTTGAATATCACAGAATTTTATCAGGAGCACAAACTACTAGTATTACACTTTTTGCCATCATCATACTAACTATTGCAGGCATTGTCATAAATGCAATCAACATAGGCCTACATGTACAATAACTAATCAAACTGATCCAAAGCACAAGTACTTGATTTCGGAGAACTCGTCCAATCCATATTTTGACCCCTCCCTTCCTAGGCCCGACTCCTTCACACCTCCAAAAGGAGCTTCAACACACGAGATGAGACCCTCGTTGATACCGACCATACCAACTTCCATTTGTTCAGCCACTCGCCAAATCTGGCCGATATCGTTTGAGAAGAAGTAACCTGGAAGAGAGAGCACATTTTAAGTAGAATTTAACTTCAAATGTTTCGCATTGGCAATATGCTGCAGTACGAACATGGACATTCAGGCATCTGATTTCTGCAGCTAAACAGTTCTAGCAATGAAATAGCATGCTCCGTTGATCTTGACATGAAGAGAAAAGACACTGCTCTGTGTAAGAGTTGGTTCTCAATGGGAAATTCACAATCATTGATTTCCTTACAATTTATGCCAATGACAACTGACTGCCCATAGTTTTCTATAGAGTACCGGTACACTCAAATATTCAGTAGTGTCGGCGTCAAAGCAAGTGTTCTCCGAACAGTTAGGTTGAGAGTTGCGAGATATAACTTGCACAAGAAAACTCTCATGTGTTGCAGGGCCTAGTTGATTTTTCTTACCAGCTAATCCGTGTTCACAATCGTTGGCAAGTGCAAGTACCTCCTCCTCAGTTTTGAACCTGTGTGGAAGAGAAGTTTGGAACATCGTGATAATACCAAAGCCAGAAAAAACTGTTGAGGGTCAAGTGCATGACATTGAACCCAGACATTTTTGACAAGTGCAGACACCGGACTAGCAGGTGGACAGTGAAATCTCTCCATCAGGGCTTTCTGGACTGAGAAATGATGTTCTTAAGTTGGAGGTGTCATCATTACTGAAGTCAAAATGAATAGATAAGGCCTACCCCGGTATTTGGGACTGTGCTTTCATTCCTCCGGCAGAGGAGTCCACTTTCAGGACTGATAGATGCTGTCCTTAAACTTACATGTAGAGGTCTCCTCATTACTGAGGTCAAAATGAATAGATAAGGCCAATTCTGGACTGAACTTAATGTCCTCCGGCAGAGGTGTCCACTAGGGAGGCCACTGTTCCACGAATAAGGAGACCAGCTTGAAATAATGAACAAACGGCTTGCCATAGACGTGTACTCACTTGACAACAGGAGCCATGGGCCCAAATGTCTCCTGATGCATACACAGCATGTCTTCCTTCACACCGGTAATCAGAGTCGGTTCAAAGAACTGCTGACCCACTGGATGTCTCTTGCCTCCTTTGACCACTGTAGCACCCTTTTCTTTGGCATCCTTCACCTGGTTCTCAACCTGGAGATCACAAAAGCCACGTCGGTTGACATCAGTAGCAGGTTTCCCATGAATGCGCCACCACAATGGATGGACTCGGCCATCACCTTATGAAGATATATTGAGTCCAGAACCGCTCTCTGACATGGCTCATTTTTGGCTCTACGTAATCTAATGTAGGAGGAAACTGGTGCCTCCGGTGGCAACCTACGCTGTCAGAGCGAGTAACCCTCTCTATCACATGAGTGCTGGGTCACCAGGATTCGAACCCAGGACCACAGTGGTGACAGACGCTATGTTTCCACTGCACTGCTCTGAAAGCCCCAAAACCATTCTGACAGCCATCATCTTGTGGAAAGAGAGTGAGAGTTACTTTAAATTACAGTAGTAAAGGAAAGCATTGGAACACCCAGACTGGGTGTGTTTACCTTTTCTACGGCTCTGAGGTTGATCAGGGGTCCCTGTGTCACCCCAGCATCCATCCCATTACCAACTTGGAGTTGCTTGTCCATGGTTTCAGCCAGTTTTGAGACAAATCTATCATGGATGCCTTCTTGAACAAAAATGCGATTTGCACAGACACACGTCTGAAAAAATAGAATTCACAGCAATGTCAACGAGTAAGGTACATGTAAGCCAATGAGGGGATGAGTAATGTCAACAAGTGTGTACCTCATATGTACAGTACCTTTCACATAGCACTACAACAATCAACGGAAAGATATCATAAACCTTACTTGTCCGCTTGCCCTGAATTTCGAAACCATGGCACCATTAACAGCTTGGTCTACATTTGCCGAGTCAAAAACAATAAAGGGAGCATTTCCGCCAAGCTCCAGACTGACTTTCTTCACCGTGCTTGCAGACTGTTCCAACAGCAGCTGAAAATACGAGACGAGTAAAAGCTTGAAGCCAACCGAGACAATTTGTGCTGTTAGTTCAAGTGATCGCACTGGCAATGCCAAGTTCAATATTCTATTTCAGTGTGTCATGTAACCTTACTTGACGATGCCATTCAAGTCAGTCTGGAAGATTCATAAGCTTATTTTCCAGAGCAGAATATACTTACCTTGCCAACAGCAGACGACCCTGTAAATGACAGAGCAGCCACTTTGGGGTTCTTACACATTTCCTTCCCCACAGCGTCAGCATGTGCTCGGGAACAAGTCACAACATTGAATACCCCTGGTGGAATTCCAGCCTTGTCTGCTAACTGAAATGCGATCAGTAAAGTGGTTAATTGAGGTGGCTTAATCATTGATTCTAGGTCTGGAGTGATCTCAAATCCCCCCGCCCAATTCTAGGTCTGGCGTGACCTCAAAGTACCCCCTGATTCTAGGTCTGGAGTGATCTCAAAGCACCCCCCCCCCTCCTGGTAGTCATCATCATACCTCACATAATGCCAGGGCACTATATGGTGTCTCCTCCGCCGGCTTGACAACCACCGTACACCCAGCGGCCAGGGCGGCACCTGCCTTCCTGGTAATCATAGCACTAGGGAAGTTCCACTGAAATTAAAAAGAAATTTACACTTCACATAACAAATCGACACTGTAATCGACTCTCCTCCTGAAGAGAGATCAGCCTCAGAGGAGATGCATTGCAAATTTCAAAGCTAAGAGTGTCGTAACTTGACTCGAACACTCACGGGGGTTATCATGGCCGCAACTCCCACCGGCTGTCTGATAGCGAGGAGTCTTCTGCTGGCAACAGGCGTCGGAATGTAATCTCCATAATTCCTTCGGGCTTCCTCTGCAAACCATTCACAGAATCCAGCACCATAACCAACTTCTCCTATCCCCTCAGCCTTTGGTTTTCCCTGAAATAAGAAGTTGGCAGTCAGGCTAAGGGAGGAACAAAGTTTCTAAGCACATCCCCTGTAACTCAGGAAATACATCTTATGCAATGGGATGTCATCCTCTTTGTTTCAGGATGATAACAAATTCAGCAGATTGACAACAGGTTCAACATACAAGTCAGGATGTGTAGTTTTATTGTTTGTTCTTCAGTCTATCAATGGATTTCGCCTCCATGGCATTGAACTGGGGTACACAACTTTGGCAATGAAGTCCACCCACCATTTCAACAGTGATCAACTTCCCCAAAGCCTCTTGCTCTTCCATAATCAGGTTGTACCATTTCTTGAGTAGAATACTTCTTTCCTGAAGAATCAAATTTCAAATTTCAGTGAAAATCCAAGGTTTACAACAGTGAATATGGGCACAGTCAGGGGAACATGGGGATGACCCCCTTTAGATTTAAGCTTATACCTTGGCTGTTGTCTTCTTCCAAGTCTGAAAGGCGGTGTATGCATCCTGTATGGCTTGTTTGGTGTCCGCATTGTCCATGTCTGGTACATTACCCAAGACCTCATTAGTAGCTGGGTTAGTCACTGAAAAACAATGGGCCATAGATTGATATTTGAGTTACCGGTATTGGAGAACAATGACACACAGTACCGGTACCGGTACATGTAATGTGAAATAACAAATTCATTCAGATTTCAATTTCGCATTTGTAAGTGCTGCAATTCTCATTGACTACAGCAGGCAGGAACTGTAGTTCTAGGAAAGTTCAAAGAAACCAGTGTTGCATGAGATCCATCATCAACAAACCTTGAAATGTTTTGCCACTGGCAGCAGACACCCATTTTCCGTTGACGTAACCCTTGTCCTTGATAAACGAGGTGTAAGTTCTCTGTTGGCTGGCAGTCATGGCTCGAATTGATCGCAAAGAATGAAGTACAGAGCCGTTTCTGTGGAAAATTCGCACAGAGATGCAAAGAATCTGAAAATAGGCAATGATCAAGGTATAGGGCCTATTGTTAAGATTTTGCAGATAGGCCTATTCTGGGGAGGGGGGCAAAATGCATGCCCGATTCGAGGAGGCCTACTCTGGTAACAACTGCATCATCACGCCCACTTTAGCCTGCACTATCAGCCCAGTAGCTATAGCTACAAAACAGGAGTATCGGTATGATAATGACAACAATGGGTGGCTTTAGGTAGTGCTGAGTCACTGATGGTTAGTGCCAGTGCCAGCAGCACAGCCTACACCCCTAGATTCTCATGCAGC
>NMRB01000057.1:69732-129240 GCA_002633025.1 Notospermus geniculatus
CAGTGATTTCGGCCCGGTGATTTAGGCCCGACCATAATTCACCATCAGGCATAAATAGGGGGCCTACTTATGCCCAGGCCTTTGAAAAAAATAAACAATTTTGATTGTCTCATCGTAAAAATGTAGCTATCTTTTTATTCAGACAAGTTACGCATCGCTCATGGCAAAAATGTACATCTTCCATGTTCATATAGGGGCAGGCATGCATGGTATTAGCACCAAACTGAACTGGGGCCTAAATCACCGGGCCGAAATCACCGTGGGCCGAAATCACCAGTTACCAGTCCAGCAGACGGGACCACGTCTATGTGGCCCGGGTTCTATGTGGCCCGGATTCTAACCCTAACCCTAACCCGGGCCACATAGAACCCTAACCCTAACCCTAACCCTAACCCGGGCCACATAGAACCCGGGCCACATAGGGTAGACCCCCCAGCAGACCACACAGAAGAGAAGTCAATAGCAAATAGGTTACACTACCAATGCCATGCAGTTCGGCTGAAAGAAAGAGTTATCTAGGCCTACATGTCAACATGTCACAGGCTTCATTTACATATCCACGATACCTTTGTCATGTTACCAAATGACCAGATAATATTGATCGTAGCCTTAAACCCGTTAAATCACAGAGATATAAAGTGTCTGGTGCACAAGCACATGCAAGTGTTTACAGTCAGATGACCTTGACCTTGTGACCTACCATACAGGATGTTACAAAAATAGACTCCTGTTAGTGTTATACAGGATGTTCCATAAAAGTGTCACCTAATTATACATGTAGTTGAATAATAGCTGTGTGGTTACCAAGAGGCTTCAAAGAGCAACTGAATGGGAATGATGAGGTGAAGAAGGCTATTTTCGTGAAGTTATGGCACCATTGAAACATTCGTTTATCATTTCTTAATGTCTATTAACTGGACCCATGATCCTGGATGGGTAATTAAAGCCAGTTATTCAATCCGAATGCTGCTGATTCAAGGATGCGGGACAGCTAAATTCAGGAGAGGGCAACCGGTGCAATTATAAAATGAAAAAGATACAACACAATTAAACAAAATTATTCTTTATTAGAAATTAGAAAATGTACAATGATTATTGATAACAGTTGGTATTTAAAGTGCCAATTATATCCGCTGGTGTGATCAATGACACTAACCACTTCGCTATGACTGATACTGGTGGGGTACTGACACTGCATCTGGACCCTGTTGACGTGCATGACGTCATGGACCAGAAAAGCAGTCGATAGTAGCAAAACAGGACTTATAGTGGTAAAATAAAAATTCAGGGACAGCTGCCGTAATACAAAGAAAAACTCATTCAATAACGCGACTCGAAATAGGCCTATGAATTATGAACCTGAGGTGAAATACTGTATATGAAGCACTTGGGTAAACGGCACTAATTATTTAAGTACGGTAGGCCCTATTAACTTAAACAATAACATTGTCAAATTAAGAACATTACTGCTTACAAAATATTACCCTCGTCACCTTTCAGCATGAAAATTGATTACATGTACCATAATGAAACTGACAACCACGAAGACTAGCTGCACTGTGTATTCCATATCACAGGATTTTAACGACATCGTCTTAAAGCGGACTATTCGCGCCGAGTCAAAGATTCCACAGAACAGTTTCCGGAGCGGCCGCCGCAATGCATTTACCAGTTGTTGTTACGAATAAAACGGGTTGTTTTGTTATTTTTGGTTCACTTTGGACAGACGCGAACAATCCGCTTTAACTTGGTGGTCTATTGCATCATCTAAATGCTACCAAAACACAAATATTTCAGCTCCGTATAGTCATCAATTGCGTACTTCGATCCCTCTCGTCCGAGACCTGATTCCTTGACTCCTCCAAGCGGAGCCTCATTGCACGTTATCAGGCCTTCATTGATGCCAACCATCCCAACCTCAAGTTCCTCTGCAACACGCCAGATTTGGCTGATATCATTGGAGTAGAAGTATCCTATAGGAAATAAAGAAAAGAACTTGGTTTGACCCAGGGGTTTGACTGTCTTTTTCAACTCTGGTTTCCTCCTACATTATGCTATCCAGTTAGTTAAGTTAAAGTACCGGTAGACTTTATTACAAAACAAGTATTTACACAACAGGAGTCCAGGGCTGAAGCTAGAAAATTAGCATTATTAGCCCTGGTTAACAGAACATACTAACAGAAAATGTACAAGGCAGAACTACAGTACGTTGCACAATTGACCTCCCTTCCGCGGCGCGCACCACCCTCGTACCATATGCAACGTCATTCTCGTACCATCCTCGGATGTGGCGCGGCGTCATGGAAGGCATGCAGTGAAGACGTAACGTCATTTACCCGACGTCACGCAACAGAGACGCGTGACGTACCCGTAGGCCTACCATCCGCGATGAACTGAAGGTTACCTTCCGCGCCACGTCCTAGGAAGGTACGCGGATTCTGGGAGGTCAATTGTGCAACGTACTGTAAATGATAGCTGAAGTACAACAGAACAAAATAAAAAGTTATAAAACTATAAGCTATCCAGTCTAGGACAGCAGGAAAGTAACCTGCTAATTTTAGTGTCAACCTACCTGCCAATCCATAGGGTGTATCATTAGCGATGGCCATCACTTCCTCCTCTGTTTTAAACCTGAAAGAAGATCATGTCATCTTTAATAAATTCAACTTCGAACTTGCAAAAGACAGTGAGTTGAGACACAGACAATACTGCATCCGTGTATCGGGTAAATAGGCCGTAAGTAGGCCTAATGTTCAGCAGGAGGAAACTGGAATGCTCAGACAAAACCTGCACTGTCAAGAGAGTCCCTTTCCTTCACATTGATGAACAGGTCTGATCGGGGATCGAACCTGGACACCTCAGTGGCGACAGGCGCCAATGTTTCCACTGTACCACTCTGACAGCACAAGAGCTTCTAGAGTTATAGGCATTCTATGATGTGGGTAAAAACCTGCTGGTTGTGAATGGTTCCAGGGTAATCCACACATCAACCGAAGACAACTTACTTGTAAATTGGAGCGACCGGTCCAAATGTTTCCTCGTGCATGCAAAGCATATCCTCGGTAATTCCTGAGAGGAGAGTCGGTTCGTAGAAGGTCCTTCCTAGCGGATGCCTTTTTCCACCACGAACAACGTTAGCACCTTTTTTAACAGCGTCTTCTACTTGTATCTCCACCTGAAATGGAAAATGTGCCAAGTCACGCATTTACGGTAAAATGATCTCATATGAATAGGCCTACATTCACTGTAAAAGGTTACTGCACTCCATTTGATGTCAGGCTTGTCCTCCAGCATGTCATGATGTTGACTTCAACACAGTTGGAGAATGTCTGAAGACGAGACGGAATGTGCGAGAAACCCAAACGTGCACAGGAATGTGACTGGGATGTTGATATTATCTGCCATACCTTTTCCAGAGCTGGTTCATCGATCAATGGACCCTGTGTGACTTCTGGGTCCTCCATTGCATTTCCAACCTTCAGCTTCTGGTCCATGGCTTCAGCTAGCTTATTAACAAATGCATCATGGATACCCTCTTGGACAAATATGCGATTGGTGCAGACACATGTCTGGAAATGCAGAAAACCATGTCAGTCATTCAGCACCACCGTGTGCCACCCCTTTGCGAATGGAGGACACAGAAATAATCAGTCCTACTCATCCTGGAACCCCACATGTATTGGCTAACATTCCAACTGCGAGCGTAATTGGAGGGCCCAGCGACGTTACAACCCTTGGAAGTCAAGTCGGTCCTATTCTGCGTCACGGGCTGTTCTTACCTGGCCTGTTGACCTGAATTTTGATGCCAGCGCCCCAGCCACGGCTTTATCAACGTCTGCCGAGTCGAACACAATGAATGGAGCATTTCCGCCCAACTCAAGACTGACTTTTTTCACAGTGCTGGCACATTGTTCGTACAGTAACTGAAATGAAAGAAGTGGCATATCAAGCATTAAGCTGATGATGAGACTGAAGTCTAAACCTGCCTGAACTGTCGAAGGCCTCAGCAGACCAACAAACACGAATCGGTTGTAACTTTGGTCAGCCATGCAAACAAAAAACAGATGGAGTAAAACATCGACCCACCTTCCCAACACCTGTGGAACCAGTAAAGGACAGAGCTGCCACCAGGGGGCTTTTACATAGAGCCTTTCCAACAGCGGCGGAATTCGCATGCGAGTTCGTGACCACGTTAATGACGCCTGGTGGAATACCAGCCCTCTCAGCAAGCTAGAAGTGGAAACATTTCGTACATGACTAAAAGTTCATACTTGGATGGAATAATGCCGTTTTGCAGCAGCAACTTCCAGGTCAAGGGTTTGTCGTTCAAAGTCATGTCAGTGGCTTTTTATGGTAAAGAAGACCTCCTTGACATTTCATTTCCTCCGACTGCTCCAGTTTCCTCCTACACATAGGATTACCGTACATTTTATGATGTCTGCTGGACTAAACCACTGTCAACATTGGTCAAATTTAGGCCATTTCTTTACAATTTAAACAAAGCTTACCTCACACAAAGCCAAAGCGCTGAAAGGGGTTACCCCCGCAGGTTTGACGACAACGGTACATCCTACAGCCACTGCCGAAGCTGCCTTCCTGGTTAACATTGCACTTGGGAAATTCCACTGAAATTGAAATTGTATACAATAATGTGATATGGATCTACCAAGCCAGAGACGGATCCAGGGTGTCGGATAAGGGGGTGCAACAAGGAGGAAATGACTCAAAAGTTGAAGGAAATTCAAGAACTGATACTCACTGGTGTAATCATTGCCGCCACACCAACTGGCTGTCTGATCGCCAAGAGTCGCTTGTTACTGACAGGAGATGGGATGACATCACCATAGGCCCGCCTCGCCTCCTCAGCATACCACTCTATGAATCCAGCACCATAGTCCATCTCTGCAATGGCGTCTGCTCGTGGCTTTCCCTAAAATGATGACAGAAAGGTTTACATGTAGTTTACTGACCACTGATCAATGCAATGCCCAGGCTTTCTTCAGGTTTTCAGAGGCACTCACAAATATTTCCATGGCAACTGGCCTGTGCTGTTAAAGTACTGACTAAAGCCCTTGGAGGGTGAAGTTTTTGTTCTGATATTAGACGACTAGTATACTCACAACAGGAGACACCTGGAAGTCAATAAAACTGACAGCATACTAGTACTCACCATTTCAGCTGTGATCAACTGTACCAGCGCTTCCTGATTCTCTTTCAGAAGAGCAAACCATCTTTTCATGAGCGTGCTCCTGTCCTACAGATAGAAATAAGATCTTGGGGGAGAGGATGCAACAATAAGCTCTACATAGACAAGGGTGAACTAAACAGAGGTTTTATCTCAAGAGAAAACCTACAATGTGAGAGGGAGGTCAGCAGGACAGCAATGGTTCCCATCAAGAAACAAACTGAAGCCTCTGTGATCAGGATGCCTCTTAATTAAGGACAGCATTTGTCAGTTCAAAAAGGTGTTCTCAATAGCGAGGTTCCACTTGTCCCCATACTTGTCTCACCTTGGCAGTCCTCTTTCTCCAAGATAGAAATGCATTGTGGGCCGCCTTGATGGCTTTTTCAGTATCGCGTTGATCCATGTCAGGTACACTGCCCAGAATCTCCCCTGTTGCTGGGTTGTCAACTGAAAGACGGAACACTCTCTTATGGTCCTTGAATCAAGTAAATGTATGGGATAGGTCCGATTTCAGTTGCAGCCTCAAAGCATCCTGAGATTCAGGTCATTTTACTCGGCTTTATTACCTCCCTTATAAAGATACGACAGAGGAGACGTCTCAGACCTGGGTTGAGAGGATGGCTGCCGAAAAGCTGAAGTTTCTGCACTTCAGACGTTTGGAATGAAATAACTGTAGTAATCACAAAGTCCCCATCATTTCCTTTAACTTACCGGAGTATGTCTTTCCACTCGTAGCAGACACCCATTTCCCATCGACATAAGCTTTGTCCTTGATGAACGACGTATATGTCCGTGATCTTTGCACGGACATCTTTCGAAGAAAATTTCGAAGCATGGCAGCTGTCAGGTTGCAACCTGAAAATCAGGGAGAAATACGCCATCAACACCCTGATGTTGCAACTTCATCGACCACCAAAAGGCATAAAAGGGTGGAGGGGTCTTGCCAGCGGCCGTGCAGGCGTCGCAATGGGCGGGGCATTTACAACCCTACCGGTAGACAATATACGCCTAGCCTACGGGCTCCCGGGGTAAAGCTACACCGTATGGACTAGCAGTTGGCAATAGCCCACATAGATATACATGTACCTATCTAGCCTAGCTATGCTATGTTAGCCGCAGAGAAAAATAATTCTTACTTCTGAGCCTGCTTACCGGCGGTAACGTGTCTATTAAGGCCCCCTGATTCCGGCCGGCTGGTTCGTACCAGCTGAACGCCCGTCCTCGTTATTTAATCGGTATTTCGGCTTGGTCATACGATCTCCTTGACCCCTTCCACTTATAGCAGAACACAGTGTTATACAGCCTACTCCATAAATCGATGCCCGACATCTTTTCCTGTCGTCTTCTCGGAGAATTCTTAATGGCGGGAAATTTAAATCGACGATCGTTCCCGCGCCTTGTGTGCGCGGACGAGACTGATCCTCTACCGGTGGCGTAGTGTCCCCCATAGCTGATTAAGGCCTAGTAACAGACACCAGGGTCCAGGAACGTTGTTGGCGTCGCTGACTCTTGCTTCGCCGGGAATTTGACCATCATGGCCGGGACAGGGGCAAATTTGGGATTGGAAGAAGAGCCAGGGGCGTGTGGGGGGGGGGGGGGGGCAAGCATTGCATCATCATTCATTCATTTGCTTGGGACTGTATAGGCACTTCCCCAGTGCCATCGTGTCAGCCCTCCTGGTACGATGATTGTAGGGCCTTGGCCTACGTGAGGTTGTTTCACAATACCTATTTTTTGGGGAATATACCACCAACGAAATGTACTTCATCTCAACATTGTTACGATGGAAACTTCTTGTACCTGTAGAGAGATTTTCCTTTAGCAGGCCTGAGCCTATCGTATGCAGACTTGAATTACCAACACGGATATTAGTAAGACTTCATGAAAAGACATGAAAGTAAAACACCATTTCTATAATTTCATTAATAATTTATTGCAGATCATATAAAATTACAATCATTATCATTATCTTTGCCAGAGTATTAATATTATGTTACACATCACCACATCAGACAGTGTGCCTCATCCCTCGACTGGGTAGGCCTATCAGTTGGGCATCCCAAGGTAGCACACACTTGCTCCCTATGTTACTTAAAAGTGGTGCATGACCTACGTATTTCACAGTTTTTTCTTACAATTCACATGCAATTTGTTTGAAAAGCACTCAGAGCACCAGAACCAGTTCACCAGTATGTATATTTATATACAATGTACCAGTGTTATATTTACAGGTTTTAAGGGGCTGCAAAGGAGTTTTTCACTACAAGAGTACCGTACAAAGGTCATTTAAGTTAGAGCCCCGCCCACTCCTAAAAATGTTCAGAGTAAACGAAAAACTTGATCTGTGCTTTATATAGATCAATATTTTTCAAGGAAGAACCCTGTAAAGTCACAAGCCACTGATTACCCCATCCCCCTCCCCCCCAGAGTGCTCTTGTGAAAATTGTGGATGAATGCAGGCCATACAGATGTGGTATTTTATGGAACACACATCTAACCCGAACAACTGCACATAAAAGCTTGTGTACATCAATTAGACCCAAGTAGGCCTTTACCCTACTTACAGGTATCTCCCTATAATTTCCATATTAGATTACCTGGATAAATTTTTAATGAATTGATAGAATCACAAATGTACCACTTCCCTTAAACAAAGACAATGGATTTCAATGCTGTCAAATTAATATTTAATTCTGAACAAAAAACATTTATGTCAAAGGACATTGGGATATAAAACAGAAGACAGCAATTCTTACAATCTCTGCCCTCATGAAGTCACCGTTGGGCACCAATGAATACGAGATCCCAAGAATTTACATTGGTGCTGCCATCTCACATTTAGGGGATTTAAGATATAAGAAAGATGGCAATTACTAACGTTATCTTTAGCACCAAAACACCAAATGCAGAATAAATAGGAATCGCGAGATTCGAACAGAAATACCAGCTGATGAAAGTCTAGTTACCTGGGCCCATATTCATAAAACCTTGCCAGCCTAGTTGGCTGCTAGTTGTGTCCATTGGCCTGTACAAACTAGGCACTTTAGCAGGGAACTAAGCCTAGCAGGGTTTTATGAATATGGGTCCAGTATAATAATTGAAGATGGCAGCACCATAATCGCTGTAACATACTTCCACTTGGACCAACTTGAAAAGTCCTAAATTCTGCATAAAATACGCATGAGGGCAACAAACCCCTGCCCCACTCTCAATATGTCCCTCCCCACTGGAAGCTGTAAGCACACACCTTGTTACATTTGCCTCAAAGTTGAAATAGGAAATACAACTGCACTATGCATATGCAGCAACAGTTTCTGAAAGCAACTTCCTGAATACTTGTTTTCATACAAAAGTTTGCAATTTCATGGTGTCAGGAGTATAGGTTTCAACAGTTCACATCACCATATGTCAAGAAAATCCTGTTCGTTTCCATGGCAATGTTTCAAAGTCCCAGTAACCATGGCAACCACACATCTTATGCAACAGATTCTGTTGAATCCATTGTTGCTATAATCTGTTCCAATTTGTTTAACTCCTTCGTCATCGACAGGTTTTCCTCAATTGCCTCCTTCACCTGAAAAAAATGTGAAAGAAACATATACCGGTACATGTATTTCAGGCTCTTGGTCACAAAAATGCAAAAGAGGAGTGCATATAGAAATCGAATTGTAATTGTAAAGGGGTGGAAATATTGAGACTTGAGAGCTTGGTGCACTTTGACAGAAGAAGGGGGTCAGAAAGATGTGCTGAAGTTCACCCTTACCTCTGCTTTGTACTTTGCTACATATTCATACAATTCTTTTAGAGCCACCGTCACGTTGATCTCATTGGGATGGACCTGAAAGACAAGAATAGTATTGTCACAATGAGACTGGTAGCTGATGCCTCAAAAGGTGGTGCCAGTGGTGTAAATTTGACTGAAATGAACGTGACGCCAGATCCTGATCAGTTGGCATTCACTGTAGGCCTATAGGACAACAGGGTCCATGTGCCATCCCCAGTTTGGNAGATCCCAAGAATTTACATTGGTGCTGCCATCTCACATTTAGGGGATTTAAGATATAAGAAAGATGGCAATTACTAACGTTATCTTTAGCACCAAAACACCAAATGCAGAATAAATAGGAATCGCGAGATTCGAACAGAAATACCAGCTGATGAAAGTCTAGTTACCAGTATAATAATTGAAGATGGCAGCACCATAATCGCTGTAACATACTTCCACTTGGACCAACTTGAAAAGTCGTAAATTCTGCATAAAATATGCATGAGGGCAACAAACCCCTGCCCCACTCTCAATATGTCCCTGCCCACTTGAAGCTGTAAGCACACACCTTGTTACGTTTGCCTCAAAGTTGAAATAGGAAATACAACTGTACTATGCATATGCAGCAACAGTTTCTGAAAGCAACTTCCTGAATACTTGTTTTCATACAAAAGTTCGCAATTTCATGTGTCAGGAGTATAGGTTTCAACAGTTCACATCACCATATATGTCAAGAAAATCCTGTTCGTTTCCATGGCAATGTTTCAAAGTCCCAGTAACCATGGCAACCACACATCTTATGCAACAGATTCTGTTGAATCCATTGTTGCTATAATCTGTTCCAATTTGTTTAACTCCTTCGTCATCGACAGGTTTTCCTCAATTGCGTCCTTCACCTGAAAAAAATGTGAAAGAAACATATACCGGTACATGTATTTCAGGCTCTTGGTCACAAAAATGCAAAAGAGGAGTGCATATAGAAATCGAATTGTAATTGTAAAGGGGTGGAAATATTGAGACTTGAGAGCTTGGTGTCCACTTTGACAGAAGAAGGGGGTCAGAAAGATGTGCTGAAGTTAACCTTTACCTCTGCTTTGTACTTTGCTACATATTCATACAATTCTTTTAGAGCCACCGTCACGTTGATCTCATTGGGATGGACCTGAAAGACAAGAATAGTATTGTCACAATGAGACTGGTAGCTGATGCCTCAAAAGGTGGTGCCAGTGGTGTAAATTTGACTGAAATGAACGTGACGCCAGATCCTGATCAGTTGGCATTCACTGTAGGCCTATAGAGGAACTTCACATGACGTCATCACTGACGTCATAATTCGCACGTCAGCCATGTTGGACGTCATCTGAAGCTACGAATGCGTTGGACGTGACGTCCAGCATGGCGGCATCTCGTCGCGGCAGTGACGTCACAATCGTCAGTGGGATTCCTCTATAGGACCACAGGGTCCGTGTGCCATCCCCAGTTTGGTGTAAGCAAGGCAGATTTAGGCCCTTGGGGAAAAGGGGTCCTTCTTTATTGAAATTCATTGTTTATTCCAGCAAAATCTTCAAAATTCCAGTTAATTTCACCTATTTGTTGCCCACCTTTGATAACTCTCCAAGATATATCTTCATGTCTTGGTCTGAGACGGGTGACAAAGCTTGTATATCTTGATAATACTGGCTGACCATCTTCTTGTAATTTGGAATGTCTTTGGCGTACAGGAGTTTGTTGGTGGGAGAATCCTGCAAAACAACAACACATTCTCTTGTCATCAATTTGAAATCAACCTTGAACCTGATCAGCGATGCAGCAACCTCAAAGCATACCATTGACAGAACCTAAGAGACTGATGTGCGGATTTTACCTTTTGTTCACAGACAGACAACAAGCGGAGTTGGGCTCACAGTTTTCATGCTGGAGTCTTACCTTTCCAAGTCGGTAATCTGTCGTGGAACAGCTATCCATGAATGTCTGTGCAATGACCGACAGGCAGGAGTCAACAATGGCAGGTTTATGGACGTCAAACGTGAAGTTGGGGTTCTTTATTATGTTGACCCAGAATCGTAATGGCAGGCTGAAACGAATTGTGACAAGCTTGAAGAATTTGCACTTTCAAAGGTTAATTGAACGAGCTAACCTCTTGTAGCCTTCTCAACCACAACAGAGAACATTATGATACTCACCTGTTACTTTTCCACGTATATATGACTTCTTGGTCAGCTATATTATGCCTGGCAGCTGCTTCATCTAGGAAATCAAACAAGTATTTGATTGCTGTGGGGAGCTGGTCATCAACTGTGAGAATGGTCTTGAACAAGTCGTCTACGAATGATTGCAGTGTGCCCTGAAAAGGTAACCATACTCATTCAAAAGAACAGTGCAACGAAATTTCAAAATGGCATTGATGTAACGATCCATATAGTTTCTCCATGGCAGCCATCTTGGTTGAGTAACAACTCTCAGTCAATCAAGGGTCAGATATGGAAAATATCCCACAGCAACCACGTGCCATCGTTGTTGAAAGGTTTGGCAACTCCAGTAACTTGATTGAGTTCACTTGCTAAATGGGGTATTTGCATTTGACTCGCATACCAAAATACCTAAAGTTTAGCACTTATTCCAGTTGACTATGTCCCCCTTGTCTTTGGTAGATCATGCTTTTCCTGGAGGGCTGAACTTACCTTAGTTGCAAGTAACCTAGGAAGGAAGATCTCCGTGATGGCCTTGTGACTCCTCTCCTTGCCGCTACTGTCAAAGTCACACTGCTTCACAAGGTGATAAATCTTGGCCCCAGACTCTATGTCTTGTAAAATGGGTGTTATGGATGTCATGGAAATGGTCAGGTTGCCTGAAATTGAGAATGATAGTGTCATGTGATTTGAGAGCATGTGGTGATGGGTAAGAAATCTTAGACTTGACGACTGCCGGAGATTTTACAAGCAAATCCCATCAAATCATTCTCACCGTTTAATCCCCCAGTTCCGCCATTACACGTCGATCGTCCCAAACTGTCATGTTGTTTTGGCACTAGCGCCATCTGAGCATCGTCTGGGACCTTGTAATGCTCCAAGGTGTTGATCTTCTTCCAGCCGGTCGCATCCGGCGTACTCGTCACATCCTCGTCTTGGAGACAAAGGTGACCTTGACCTGATCTTCCACTTCGCCATTCTATAAATTTCAAAGCAAAAATGAGTTCAAATTGATGAAAGAGGGGGTCCTTCTTCTCCTGCATTATGACCATCAAACACATAAAGCTTGTCGTTTGACAAAACTTGTCATAAACGTAAATATGACTGTAGGCCTTCATGCAGGAAACCAACTGAAGGTCACCTACCAAGGTCAAGGTCGTACACAGAAGGTCGATGCGAGAATGGCATGTTCTTGTAGATTGTATCCAGCATCTTTTCTTTCACTTGAGTTATGGTATCACAGTTCAACACTTTGCATTGCAGCATCTCTCCATCATCTAGCACTATGTTCAAATTCTGAAAGAAGAGATGAGGTTCGGTATCAGATTTGCAAAGACTAGCTGTTGGACTGGTTCTCCTCTCTGCTGTCTCCGTACCCATGGCACTTCCTACTACTCTAGCTATTGCAGCACCAAACGTGTTGAAGCTGCAGAGATGGGAACCTGACTAACTGGTTCCACCATTTGCTGGCTATCGTTCAGTACCGGTAACTGGTTGAACCTGGAAAGCTTATGAGAATACTCACAACAGAGTCTGGCTGTATCTTTTCCCTAAGTAACCGATCTTCCGACAGCGAGTACCGGGCATCTGCAGTCACTACATCCACTGGTCCTTTCTCCACCTGATGCTTGATCGCTTTGAAGAGCATAAACAGGGGGCGTCCCGTCGATTCTCGCAGATTCGCATACAGGCATATAGAAAGCCAGTTGGCCAATAATTTTTCCACTACAGACTCTGTCCGACGCAGCAGTAACTTTGGTTGCTTCTTCTCAATGTATTTGTCGATGAGTTCGTTCAACAGAACTTTGACGATTCTGAAAGAGACGAGAACATTATAAGGACAGCTGCCTCAGCAATCCCAATCCCAATCTCTCCAGATCCTCACAGGTTGTTGTACCCGGCGCCAACCCTCTCTTATGTGAACAATGCAACCAGTCAGGGTTCACCAGTGAAATACATAGATCAAAAGAAGAGTAGAAATTCCAATCAGCTTACTCAGTGGCGTATTCCATCTTGTCCTGTAGGATGATCATCAACAGGGATGCAACATTCGCTCTGAAAAGCAGACGCAAAAAGTTAATCAGGCATAGACAAATACTGTCCTTAATCAGGAGGTGTCCTTATTTAAGAGGTCAGACTAAATGGATGATGTCAATTCAGGCCTGAACTTTAAGTGTTCGTAAGAGTGAGGTGTCCTGCTGGGAGAGGCATCCTGAGAAACGCAGGACGTTTTTCGTCCCTCTCACTCCCTCCAATGACACAAATTTTGCAAGAGAAGGAGCATTTGTGGACTCAGAGGATTCAGGATGGGCAAAGGTGTCTGTGAAAGGATCCACTCTTCCACAATGTCCTTGTCACTGAGGATACATCACAGAACTTACATGCACCCTTGGGAATGAGGTCGACGCGGTTTACGGTCGTTTCGTTACACCCACAACTTACTTGTCCCTTATGCTGAATCCCTTCTGCTCCTCGAGTGTTCGAATGAAAGTGAGTAGGAAGTTCTTGTTGATGATGAGTTGGTTGAACTGTGTCATGGCTTGGTCGACGACCGTTTTGGGGCTATTCCGCATCTGATGAAGAAGAACTATACAGTGGAAACAAACTGCTTATTGGTTAAATTGAAGTAGGGTACTCAGCTGCAGGACTACAAGTCGATGCAGCCCAAGGAGTGGCACCATTGCCTTGAGGAGCCCATCATTGCTAGAGACTGTTCTGATTAGGGGCAGACAGAAGCACTTGTAAACAGAGCTTACACAGGATGTTTGAAAAGTTCCTGTTTCTGTACCAGGTATTCAACTGCAGGCCGACAAAGGTCACTGCAGCCCAAGGAGTGGCGCCTTTGCCTCGAAGAGCCCATCGCTGCAGATCTTTCCCTATCTGGGGAAGACTGAAGCTAGCTTGCAAACAAATAGCCTACGCCAGACGTTTGAGGAGATCCTCACTCTGCCACCAGGTACTCAGCTGCTGGACTACTAAGTCACTGCAGCCCAAGGAGTGGCGCCCTTGCCTCAAGAAGCCGATCGCTGCATGCAGATCTTTCCCTATCTGGGGAAGACCGAAGCTTGCGAACAAAGAGATTACACAGGACGTTTGAGGAATGCCTCACTCAGTAAAAATTGAAGCTAAGATAGTCAGCTGTGGGACTATCAGAGTCACTGCAGCCCAAGGAGTGGCACCCTTGCCTCAAGAAGCCGATCGCTGCATGCAGATCTTTCCCTATCTGGGGAAGACTGAAGCTTGCGAACAAAGAGATTACACAGGATGTTTCAGGAATGCCTCACGCAGTAAAAATTGAAGCTAAGGTACTCAGCTGCAGGACTATGAGAGTCACTGCAGCCCAAGGAGTGGCGCCCTTGCCTTGAGGAGCCCGCCGCTGCAGATCTTTCCCTATCTGGGGAAGACTGAAGCACTAGAGCTTGGGAACAAAGGTCTTACACAGGACGTTTGAGGAATTTGTCGCTCAGCTCAGTAACAACTGATGTAGGCCTCGGTACTCAGCTGCCGTAGTGCAGGACTTTCAGAATCACTGCAGTCCAAGGTCAAGGATGGCACCCTTGCCTGGAGGCCCCAATCATTGCAGATCATTCCAATTAGGAGAAGACAGAAGCACAATCTATTCATGGTTTAACCCAACAACGAGGTTCTTGAAGAGTTGTCTGGACCTAAACTTTGGTTTAAATGCACAACCCAAAACATTCAGCCGAGGAATGGACAAGAAATGAATGATACAATCAGAAACAAGAAAAGAAGGAGAGCGTGCAAAGAAGTGACACATACAAATACCTCAGTCTTGTGTAAGATCGGGTGATCCTTCAGACTCGGGAAGAGAACCCTGAATGTATACATGTGGTACGGCCAAAATGGAATGCCAGAGATGTTTAGGTCGTTGGTCAGGTCGGTCATGTCTGTTTGCAGCTCAGCAAAACCTGGAAAAAACATACATTTGTAAGTATTTCATGTAGGCCCGACATGTATTGCCAATCCATTCAGCTAGGAATCGGCACTTGTCATAGGCCTACTCTGAATAATTCTGCCCCAATGGGAGATGGCAACATCTTGGCTAAGAATCAATGGGGGCATGACTGATCAAATGTGGGGATACTGCCTTTTCCATTGGAGAGCAGAACTCCTGACATGGGTGACTAGGAGAGTCTTTCTACCTACCCACTTTGCACTCCTCCCTCACGTTACTCTCCCACGTATCGAGTTGAATCTGAAGATGTTTGAATTCCCGTTCATGTTTCGTGCTCTTCCGCTTACAGACGATGAGAATGATGATGATTATAAGAACAAGAAGACCTGCAGCGCCGGCAATGGCGTAGATTGCAAATGGTGGGAAGTTGTCGCTGGAGTCCACCTTGTAGAGGAGGTGTCCGAGTTTGAAGTGCAGGTTTCCCACACGGACCTGAAAAAGGGTTCTCGGATTGTTAGTCAATCAAGCTGATAATCAAGACACTATTTGGTAAAATTGTTTGGAAGTCCATCAAAAATTGGCCAAAGCCAACATACTCCACATGCTAGTGACTCTCCCCGATTGTGCAGATGGCTTTCTGTTGTAGAGAGGGCAATCTCTCCTCAACAACGGAGATTTCTCTGCTGATTATAATGCCCTTAATTGGTGCTTGCACGTTTGAAGTACAGCCAAAGTGTTGGCACTGGCATCTTACCTTGACAACTGGTAGACTCTCCTCTGTCTCCCCAGCTGGTTGGTGTTCTGGTGGAATACAGCTCAATTCCGTGGGAGCCAGGGATGTGATGTTACATTTCTCATCTCCGATCAACACCAAGACATCTTTAGCGTTGTTGCCGAGCTTCAGATTTTTACCCTGTGAATACAAACAAAGTAAAATATTTGCATAACTGACAATCTCAAATTTTCCATCGCCATCTCTCGTTATCTTAGCATCAGGGCTGGGTATGTTTCAGAATTGGTCGCATATTGCAGTTCATTTTCAAGTCTTGCTATGGTCATCAATTACCCTTCTACGACAGTGTTTAGGCAGGTTTCATCAACAGACGGACGAGTTTGTCTCCACTGTCTGGTCACTTTGTTGTCTGACGACTTTGAAAAATCCAAGTTCACCAAGGCTCAACTTCAATGTCGGTTGACAGATAATCGCCAACAGTGAGCACATTACTCAATCAAAGCCTATAACAGTAACTGAACAACAAGGGCAGTTCGTCCAAGGGCAGAACCTCTCACTCCTCACCTCAATGATCAACCTGCTTGATTCTCCAGGAACATAATTCTTTACTCCCCCCTCGAAGTGGAAATACTCTGGATCCAGGGTATAAGTGATCGTATGAGCAACATCAGGGAAACTCTCATTTATGGCCTGCACGGATTGGACACCATCCATTTTGAATCCGACGTCCAGGTGAGATTCTTTCGATGGTGTTGCACGCTCTGCCCGATAAATTCTTTTAACGGGGAAGTCCTCCGTCACGTTTGGTGACGGGCAAACGATTTTGGTGTTCGACTTCACTTCACATTCCTGAAAAAGGTGAAATTAAAACATCATGTGGCCCGAACTACTGTGGTGTAGTGGTTCGGGCCTCCGACTAGCGGTCAGAGGGTCCCGGGTTCGAATCCCACTGGGCGTGAGACTTTGGGCAAGTCTCTTTGCCTCACTGGCTTCTCTCCACCCAGGTGTATAAATGGGTACCGGTTGGAAATGCTCGGATTGTAGCGCTGAATGAGCAGCTCATCTGAGTTCTACTGAAAGGTTTCAGGATAGACTGGGGTTAAAGTGTAAAGTCGGATGACACTGTAAACCCAAACTTTAAACCTGAGAGAGTACTCTGTACTCTCCTCCAATGTATCACAGCTTAACCCGCCAACTGCTGTGGAATTCCTTCATGGGTGAGTCTGACTTGCAATCCAAACTGCCTATGCTAGAAGGGTTACAGACCTGCACGAGACAGCGCAGTAGAGTAATACAGACTGCACAAACATAACTCCTAAGGCATAATCACATGATACTTACTGTTTCTTCGGATCGCCAGGTCCTTCTTCTAACAAACATCAGTGGCCGTTGGATGGAGAGGAAATTTGTGCCCACAACAGTAATCGGAATGCCTCCACTGAAAAACAAACAAATTCCAGTTTCGATGCAACTGCAGCTCATTGTACCGGAATATGCTAGGGCATGTCCCAAACAAAGTACATGATGAAAATTGACAAGCACAGAGCAGAAACATTTCCCAAGGTGTCCAGTTTGTTATGACTTCAACTTGACTCACCTCTTTATACTCGTAAGAGGCTCAATACTGATGATAGTTGGGTCCTCGGTGTAGTTGAAAACGGTCTGCAACATTCGGGAATGACCGTCGAAGATGACACTGACATTCGCCACCACCATTGAAAAGTTAACGGGTGATGAGTAGCAAATGACATTGTCCACACTTATGGAAGAGCTGAAATTGAAATGAAGGAAGCTGAGAATCTGTTGCATTGAACCCCTTGCAACTACAATATGGCACAGTTTAACCCACTGCCATGGATGATTTCCTTTATGGCCTAGTGGTTGGTGCGTTGGCTTCGGTGCTAAAAGTTAAGCAACGTAGAGCACGATCACTACGTGGATTGGTGACCAGTGCACGTATAATACATCTGTTTTACCTATACTTCGCCATTTTTATCGAAAGCCAAGGTCCAAAGATGACTTTATGTCATCTGTACACCCCTGGCATCAGTTGAGTGATTTGTCATGTGACAAGTCAACTAGCTAAGGATAATGTCCAGATTTACGGAAGTGCTCAAGTGATACCTAGCCATCTAGAATCAACTCCTTAATCACAAATGAATCAAAGAACAACTCACGGTGGGTGAATTTCACAGGGGTACGATCCAATATAAGCTCGTGTTGCTGTACCAAGTCCAGTATTCAACCAATCTCCACTGATTTTAATACGTGACAGGCCTGATTTTGGTCCCAATGTTGGGAAGATCTTCTTCAACTTTGGATCACGGCAGATGAACATTTCGCCAGGTTTGCTCTTCCCTCGTTGTCCATTCTGTAGTCTGATCGCCACGGGGCCGTCCTGTGATGCGACATGTTTAGGTCGTGGCTGTATCTCACACACAATTCTGAAAAACAACAAAAGCTGTATAATAACTGACGAAGAGGTTAAACAGGGCTCAGTTTCATTTAACTGCACAACTTTCCTCAAAACACATCGCATGAAATCTAACTTCTTGTTTTTTTTATAAAGTCTTCACTTACGTTGTAGCAATGACGTAGAGTTCCTTATAAGGTATACAAGGTCTTCCTGCAACAATGATGCTGGCACTGGTCCCGCTGATGTCAGTGAATGTCTTGCCAAGGTCTGTTCCATGAATTGTCAGATTAGTGCCTCCTTCTATCGGGCCTGACTTTGGCTCAAACTGAAAAGAAAGAGAAATCAGAGTCAGTTTCTTAGCACCAAGGCTGTTGTGAAAACTACATTTGATAAAAGATAGGCCTACATTGCTCATTGGCATACACTTCCCAACATCATTCTGATGGGTCACTGCAGTTGTTGGGTTATCAAATGTAGGCGAAAAATTCACCTTTCTATCACTGAAAATATATCATTCGATGCATAATTCAGAACAGACAAGATAACATTCCAACTAACCCTCACACAACCGACTAAACTGACAACATGAAAACAACAGCACAACGTTAAAAGACGACTAACAAATGAGACTCAACACAACATTGAGGAAGTACAATGTGTAACATCAGCCATTGATTCTCAAGTACTCACACAACATGCTGTTATAAAAGAAAGACAAAATGGGGTGAATCTTGATCATCTACTCATCTGAACCTGTCATCATCTACTATCATTCAAAGATTATCCACAGGGAAGTCTGAATTTCATCCAAGGGCCCATTTTTCCTCAGCCCTCCCCACAGGCAGATCAAAGAGATCACATCCCACTCAATAAGGTGTTCCTCTCAATATGAGAGTTTTCTCGTGCAATTTGGCTCACTGTGAGAAAACGTTTGGCAGTTGTTAGTAGGCCTACCATCTGGCCTTTGCTTAAGTCTAAAGAACAAGAGTGGTGAATTGCCCATTGAGAGCCAACTCACTCATAAGGAAATCTCATGTGGAGGGTGTCTTTAAGACCAAATGTGTTTCTGAATTATCTTTTATTAAGAATGTCATCCTCGGTGATCTCTAGCGACGAATTGAGGAATACGCGTCTTTCTTTGCGCGGGCCCGAGTGGGAGATGGTGCTTTTTTGGAGAGGCCGAGCAGGAGTTGATGCTTTTTCGGGGAGGGCTGCTGGTGCGGGAAATGTGATGGTGATTTCATGGTGATTTCAGTCTATTGATGATATCATTTTGGTACTTACTGACTTGATGTCTGGGTTTGCACATTTAATGACTTCATGAGAACGTCCTGCTGATAAACATGTCTTATTGAATGTGCATTTGTTGGTACCGGTACCGGTACTCGTACACCAGGCACAGGAATACTTGGCGTCAATCTTGTACGGACTTGTACAACGGCTGCAGTCAGGGCCCATTATACCACATTTGTACATTGTCACTGGAAAAAATACCAAAGTGAGGGTCAATGCAAATGGTTATACTACAAAACTGACTATGACGGTGTGTTGCACATGGTGTCATTGTACCTACTCAAGTTATTCGGTCCCGCCTTGCCTATCACTCCAGCCAAAGAGGATTCACTTTTTGATCGGTTACCGCATAGGCCCTGAGCTCGAAGTTCAGTACTGATTAAGGCAGTCAGAAGTTCAGATGGTTGATAAGCGGCCATGCATGATACTCATATCATTTTTAAACTTTTTGTGATGTGAGGAAGGAAAATGTTTAGGGACAGGGCCTACCTTTGATATCAGAATCAAAGTACTGCGGATCGCCTGATTTCTTCCAAGCTACAGTGAGAGGTGCTATCAGATACTCCTCATCTTCAGTATAGGTATAAACCTGCAAAAATGCAAGATGTGACGTATAAAACTATGTAACATTTGATACTATTCACTTGAGAACTTGGCATCAAATAGCATTACACGAGAAGGCAACCAGATATACACAAAAATAAAAGCATGTCAATGAGAAATGACATGATTTGGGGAGTGACACTCCACACAACATGATACTGTCCAGGGGATGTTACATCTGATTCATACTGTATTTCAACTGCATCCAAAAAGGCCAACCATACCTCAGACGTCTGGCAGACGACAGTCGTGTTACTTGTCCTCACAGCCTTCTGCTTGATCTGCTGAGGATCACCTTGCCGTATTACACACTCATAAGACCCCCCAGGACCAGGATCAGGAAGGTTCTTCCCCGTCACGACAATCTCTTTCTTCAGGCCATTAGGTAGTAGAATCTCTGAATTATTCGACGCCAGCAACTGTGGACAGTATTCCTTGCCCTTTCTTTTGTTGATGTAGGGGTACTGGAAGAATGAGATGTACATGAGCTGATGAAATCTCCAATACTGTTTCACCTGTTATACAGATGACTGAAAACAACTGGCTGCCTTGACTGAGGACGATTGAGTCACCTTATGACATGAACACAGTTATGACACAACCCAGGAGATGTACCCAATTGGCTCCACGTAGGCAAAATAAATGACAGACTTACATTGATGGAGTAGATGAAGTCCCCGCTGCAGTCAGAAGAGTTGTCGGTGCAGAGGTTGTCAAAAATACACCAGTTACACGGCCACTTGCTCAACACACACTTGCCACAGCTGAAAAAGAAATATTTCCTTTACAAAATGCCTCTTCCTTCCTTCAAAAACTTGTGACAGAAGTATCATGCGGCACTTAGGTAAAGGATGTTGTACTGTAACTGCTCTGCAAATTTGCTTCATGACATCATGCAAGTGCATAGTGTACTTAAGTATGTGATGCCATGGTTGCATCATGACGTCACAGACCAGAATTCTGGTCTATCAAAGTGAAGAGTAGAACTTACAGAGAATGAACCTGGCATTTGTAAAAGTAGAAGTCCGTCTCAAGGAAATCGACTCCAGTCTCACTTGAGCGTATCTTCAGCTTCACAGCAACATAATCTGCAAGAGACAATTGAAATCAATTAAGTATTTTTCCAAAAAAAATCTTCAGGACTAAATCTCTTGAAATTCAAGGAATCATGAGTATTTCAACTGATGCTGAAGTTATTTCAAGTTCCTATTTTTCAAGTTGTTTTACATGTAGGCCTATAATTCTTGCTAACTAAAGCTAAAAGTGCTTTGCACTGTAAACTACCCTGGCCTTTTCAATTCCTCTGATCTAGTTCCAATAAGGCCAATTAGTGGAATTGTCATCAACTGGGACTAGGACACTAAAGTGTAGTGGGAGGGCTAATCAAATTCCGGTTGGACTTTGATAGTGGAAAACAGATAATGAGACAACATCATATATTTCCTGTTGACCTGTTAAGATTTTGTTCTATCTGGTATAATCCATCATCCAACCACTTAGATTGGAATTTCAAACATGGCAGCCATGTCTGAATGCTGATGGTGTCAACAGCGAGATGTTTCTAATTGTTGCTGTGTGTTGTGTATATCTATCAACGTAATTCCTTCCATTGGAGCAATATGCCTGAAAAAGGGCAAAATGCCTCCTCCTGACACCATAGGTCTAGACTTTAATACTGCATTTCCTGGACCTTTCAATGGTGACTGGCAACCAATACTTGGTTACACACAAATATCAGTCGATAGTGAACACGTGCGGGGTTACCATATAGGTGTGGCAGATTTCACTGACAACAAGTTTTTCCTGCATCAAGGTAAAACATGTCCTTATGAAGAAATTGTGTTTAAAACAAATGAAATGGTCCATGGACCATGTGCTCACCGGGTTGGACATAATAGTCTAATGACAGAGGGAGGTACATATCAGTGTTACGAGCAATCTCGGTCAAGTCACTCCCAGGTAGGACTTTGATGATTTTTGGGTTATGCCACCTGGCGCCATATTGTATGTTCGATCGGGCCGGAACTTCACATGCACATAAAGGTCATCTGCAGGGGACCGCATAGCACATTGGAGTGCTTTGGGTCAGGTCGTTCCTGAGTTACACCACTTTGATGATTTTCGGGTTACGCCACCTGGCGGCCATATTGGATGTCCGATCGGGCCGAAACTTCACATGGTCATAAAGGTCATCTGCAGGGGCCCACATAGCACATTGGAGCGCTTTGGGTTAAAGCGTTCCTGAGTTACAGCACTTTGATGATTTTTGGGTTACGCCACCTGGTGGCCATGTTTGAAGTCAAATCAGGCTGAAATTTGACGTGCATGTAAAGGTCATCTAGATGGAGGTAAATATCAAATTTGAGCCCTCTGCGTCAAGTCGTTCCTGAGTAATAGCACTTACTTGATTTTCAGGTTACGCCACCTGGCGGCCATACTGGATGTCCAATCGGGCCGAAACTTGGTATTTTTGAAGGTACCCCTCCAATGCATGTTTATGCAAAATATGAAGTCGCTCGGTGAAATAATAACAAACTGTGAGAGGTTCGTCACTTTTGTCAAACTTTGACCTCTGTGACCTTGAAAAGTAGGTCAAATCAAAAACTCGTTACATATGTCATGTATCCTCATTAGATACACCTATGATAAAAATTTGGAGATGATCCAGTTATTAGTTCAGGAGTTATTGCACTTTTTGTGTTTTTGGTTTTGGCCACCTGGTGGCCAAGCCAACAATCGAATCGGACCGAAACTTGGTGTCATGGGTCATGCGACCTAGGGCTATGTATGTACCAAGTTTCAGATCCACAGCCCCAGCGGTTACGAAACGTGCCCTGCTAACGGAACACGACGACGACGACGGACGACGACGGACGACGCCGGACGACGACGGACGACGGACGCTTCCCCATCGTAATAGCTCACCCCGGTGAGCTAAAAATTGACAAATGCACAGCATGGACAATGCAGAGAAGACATGAAATTGATAGGCCAATGCAAAGCAAGTGAAGATGCAGATACACATGAACTTATGATATGAAACTGAACTACTAAAAGAAAATTTAAGCAAGCAAATGAATGGAAAGAATGCAGTCGGTGAAACAAAAAACTGAAGGTGCAATACAAATTGAAATCTAGAGAAAAGTAAAAATTCATATTCATTAAATGATACATATGCCACAAACCATTCTTCAGTATGAAGTGCAGCAAGGATAGATGTGGCTTCCTCAGAAGATGACTGTTCTAGCGGACATATTTGATATTGAGTCCTACAAAAACCACTGACGGCAAAAGATTGCAAAGACCCTCGGATGTGGGCCAAACTTCAAACGTGACTCACGCATACACAGGCAGTGCAGATTCCTAAAGCTTCATATGACGTCATTTAAGAAATTCAAGAAAAAATTTTGGCATCAGGAACCATTAGCCTGGGAATCCCCACCAAACAGGCACATTTTAAAAGAAAGGCGGAAATTTAAGTCATAATATCTTGTCATCAAATCTTATCACCGACAAACAGCCATTCTTAGTTCCTCCACTTCAGATCTTGAAGTATAAGGAACAGAAATGAAACTGAAACCTAGTTATAAAAACAATTAGCAAACACTTCAAAAAATCTTAAAGCATTTTTCCTTATTAACCTACTTGTATTACACTTCCCAAGAAATCAGATTATATTTTGAATTATTCACTTCCTCATGAAATCGAAGTTTATGTGTGGCTTGATTTCAAGAAGTTTGCTTGCAAAACATGGCTTAATATCCCAGGCAAAAGGTTTGAGATGCCAATGGACCTCCTAAAACAAGCAAGTGCACTGTCAAGATAGACCAATATCTTCAAAAAATATGCATGAAAAATTATAACATTCATCTTTCCTATTCAGTAGTTTTACCTTTGGGGTCAATGTATATACTGTGAGGTTTGTAAAACTCTGCAACACCAAGAACCATTAGAACATAAAGAAGCAAATAATGCAAGCACCATATTTTTCATATTGATGTTTTTACTGGCTTCAAAGCGAAATCGTTAGGAGCTACAAGGTCAAAGGACACGCACAATGATTTTCAAAGGTTGGTAACCTTCCCGACAAACTGTGGTGTCTCTTTGAGACAGAGAGAAAGAGAGAACTCATAACCAGGGTTAATCCGATGAGAACAGTAGGCATTAGGGCTGAGGTTGGATGGTCCATGATGAAGTGCATTCTGCTGATCATAGAGCTACATTTACCAAGATGAGTATATGGAATGAACCACCCAAGAGAACCTGTATCCAGAGTTGCTTACCAACAACCAAAGGGTACACGACTAAATTCAACCAATAGTTTTAGGACATCATTCAAATTATCTGAAACGTGGTGACAAGTTGAAAGCCACAACAACCAGTATAATATCATCTGGATCCTAAACCCTCCACTGCAGCAGTTCAGAGTTCCTCCGTAGTGAAAGATCAGCAACTGTCTCAGAGCTGTCATAAGACCTTGCCAGGATAAGTCAGGCTCTGGATACCAATTCTCCTGGATGTATGTGGATGTGCAGTTACCAACACCATCAGAAGCAATGTACAGCAACAAATCATTTGTTAGTAAGCACTGGGTCAATCAAACTAGTATTTTGCAGGATTGGAACATACAAATAAGTTTATCATAGTCAATGGCAGAGAGGGAGACTTCAATTTATAAAGAACTCATCTTTGCCTTCAGCAGGTAACACACCAATCACAGAGATGTCTGCTGATTAGAGATGTAACAACAATAAAAGACAAGGCTCTTACCCTTATCAACCAATTGTGGTATATGTTTTATTTCTGGCGTCTGGCATGATAGACCAGATTTGAGTGCGATAGTCGCTGGATATTGAGTTCCAAGGTCACCGAATATGCAGTAGTAAGAGTGCGCTTGGTCCTTGAACTGGGGCAAGTTGGTGATGTTCATGAAGACCTGAAATTGAAATGGGTAAGGCTTAATTTATGCAACATACTTGTTTCTACAAGATGTGATACTCTTTCATACCACGTGGTAAGCAGAATGATACAATCATAACAAACCACCAATTTGTTCGGGGAGGGGGGGGGGGAATAGAGACTCTTCTCAGTCACCCTTCATCCACCTGAGTCATTGAAGAGGAGCGAGACCGAAGCCCTGCTGTGGAAGAATGCCTCGCAGTAGAACATAGGGGATGCTTTTCTGAGCTGAAATTTCAGTTACCGTAAATGAAAAGCAATAGAAAAGTGGTTCCCTAAATTCAAGTGTACATCACTCCCTCCCAGTATTATAAGTACATGATAGGTGGGTCTTCCCAAACAAGCAACCCAGTGCCCATCCGAGCCCTGGAATACGTACTGTAGCTCGCTGATTTCGGGGTGTATTCTTCGGAGTCATGTCGGTGACAGCTATGCAATGCGAAGTGCTCTGTCCAAGCCAGCGCAATGGCAAGTCACTATGGCTGCATCTATCCTTCGTTGAACACCTGTTTGGGACAATATAAGGTGAAATAGAAAACAAAGCAACGGGATTTACAATCATCATTTTGTGGTTAAACTATCATAATATACTTCTGGTAGCTTGACTTGAAAGTGCCAGCCTGAAGAAGACCCAGGTTGGGGTCGAAAATGTGCTAAACTTCTGGCATGTCTGGAGGACGACTTCGGTTATTATATGTGTTTCTAACTGAAATTACTAAGCAGGCTAAACACCAATAGCTGGTACAGATATGGAAATCTCACTGAAATCATGTCCAGCTCATGGACATTTCAGAGGACTTCTCCCAATGTCATGCAGCATGTGCCGTCCTGCACCCAGGGTCTTCACACCGCTCTAATCCTCGCACTGACCTGAGATTCTCAGGATGTGCAAGTGCTGACTTCATAAATGAGTAAACTTACTTCTTTTCCAGAGAGCACCATCCACAGTATGGATCACCAGAGCCATGGCAAGCTTCACAGGTCAAGTGACGACTGCAGTCCGTAAGACTCATTTTGACAATCTGAAAAGGCAGCATAAAAGACAGAAATGAAATGTAATTTTGGAGCAGTACAGGTAGACGATGATCAGCAATTTTGTGCGGCTCACAGTTCCATTGCAGAAGACCATCATGACGTCATCATCAGACATCATTCAACGAGGGTCACGGAGCAAAGTGACATCGTTGATTGAAGGGTACTCAGCAATCTATCAGAAGCCCATGAGACAGAACATCATTGCACACATGTTTCGAATCTTACCTTATTGCCAGCAGTGACATAAAGATGTGTCTTATTCCTGTCAAAGAGAATGTCATGACCGACCTGCTGTCCATGATTGATCCGCACATCTTCATATTCGTGTCCATCAGTTGGACTACTTATTGTGACCTGAAATAGTGGACAGTGAATTTTTGCCAGGATCAATTCAGCCAAAGAATTGGCCAGAGATGACAGACTTAATTAAACAGCTTCAACACTTTGGACTGTCTGAATGGCACAATGGTAATATCGGCACCTGTCATTTCTTATGTTTGATCAGCAATCGAGTCCACTCTCCATGTGATAGGGACAGCAACTCTCTTTGACAGTGCTGTTTCTACTGGGCTCTCTTGTTTAAACTGTCCAATGTTGTCTACAGAACTAGTGATGCTGAGTTGATCAATAGTAATATGTTACCTTCTTCAGAGAGCCATCAGCCGTCCCCAGAAAGGCAATCGTGAAGTCATTTGTGTCCGTGACAGCGACGGAAGTGAGGAAGTCAGGGAATTCGAGCACAGGTTTAGCTTCAACCACTCCAACACCATGCAGTGGGTAGTTGATTGCAGCTTTTGCAGCCCCACAGAAATCCTCAGTGATATTTTTATCAGGGGTCTAAAATGAAGAATTAAGCATTTATCAAAAGGGCAGATCCAGATGGGCAGTGGTGGTCCATTCAAATTGTAAAATCAGCCACTGCTTTGGGTGCCATCCACGATGTTAAAGCCAGCAGCATACCAGGCAATCTACTGCAAGCAATCTAATTGCCACTGATCTTCTTGCCAGCCACTGCAGAATAGGAGAGAGCAGTTTTGGTGTTGTTTGATAAATGGGTGAGCATCGCTGGTGAGAAGACTCCACACATCACCAGAGCTCTCAATGACCCGAGGTCTCGGGTCAAATACGCACAAAGTGCTTAGTCTAAAGCACAATAAAAACCAGCAGGAGTCAGTGCGATGTGCGAAGATTCACCCAATGTTGTGAACTGACCATGGTTGACCCCGGACTTCTGAGGGCTGACCCCAGAAAAAAATACACAGAAGTCTCTGACCCTTCTACTGAAAGCTCCAGTGAGAGCCCTGCATCACTGTCCGGTGCAGACCGGCATCAACAGCCGATTTTGCTTGGTGGCAAGCAGATTTGGTGTGCTGCTGGCTTAAGCAGTCAGTCAAAGATCGTCTGCAAACACCATCAGTGGCATTTTGGTACACTGTTTAAACCTCTTTGGCCTTAATAGACCGTTCTCAAATTGACGTAAACGACAAAGACCTGCACACTTCCACCAAAATCTCAACCAAAACCTCGGTCTGAAACTGAATGACGTGACGCAGACAGCCTTACGACAGTGACATTGAAGACGTTGCGTCAGACTCGACCATTGCTGAATCACAGATGGCGTCACATCAGCAAGTTTCAGATCGAGGATCTGGTTGAGATTTCGACGGAAGTGCAAAGATATGCGAATTTGAGAATGGGTCTATACTTTATCTGTTTGTCAGTGCTGTAGCCGCTGTACCAGGGCCGTATTTAGGGGGGCTAGGGGGCAGTTGCCCCCCCCCCGCCAGAGCCAACCAAAAAACGTGATTTTCATGCAGATTTTGGGCAAAAAATGGCAAAGAGGTCTTCTGCCCCACCCACCCACCCACCCCCCCAGGACCAAAAAGCTAAATACGGCCCTGTATACAATAACTGAAGAAGAATACTCACAAATTTAATGCAAGAACCTGTCTTGCTGAATTGATTGCTCTCTGAAATATGCCTTACTCCTTTTCCCTTTCCTTCCTTCCAGCATGCATTGATGGAGTTGAACAAAGTTTTTCTTATGTCTCGCAAAGAATAGATACACAGAGCTGACTGGCTCTGTTTGCCACCATCGTCTGTTTTGGGTGATTGTCCATTCGTAAAAACTGCATATAATATTGATTCATTTGTCGATATGTTCATTCTTTCAGATAGGTTAGACCCTGACTCAGTCACAAATGCATCTTGTATGAAATCATATTCATTGTTACCAATTTTGCATTTAATTGGCAGCTCAATATAGGATTTGTATTCAGAATCTTTTTGACAAATACGTATTATCCGTGACTCCGGCTTGGTATCCTTTTCTTTCTGAACTGTCAGAAAATAACTAAATCCTTGATGTGAAAATCCACTAATGTACTCTAGAGAGACCATGCGCTCATAATTAGGCCTCAATTTAACACTTGTCTTTCCCTTTTGCGGAATTTGGAATCGCTCTTGCAAGTCACCGTCCAATTTCCTAGTGCTAATCAAAGATGTCTCTACCACCGTTGACTTTGAAAACATTCCAACATACATTGCCATCTGACTGGGCATCACTGCATCAAAGGGGCCAGCTGGGGCTAGAAACGCAAAAGACCTGAACGAACTCTCATAGAACACCCACTGGTCAAGATCTTTATTGTATGCTGTCGTGAGAGAGATATTCGACAAACTACGCATCTGACATGTTCCACTGTCAGTGGTCCCACAGGTTATCAGTTTATCCTGTTCACTGAACACAAGCAGGGCCTTGTTCACGTCATCCTTACCCGCAACTGGGCCAGTTGTGGTAACTAATTCAAATTCTAAGTTGCTGTTCAGTTGGTACAGTTTGTTTGTGCATCCTAGATAAACGGTACCACTTTTTTGGTCAATAGCTTGGCGAGTGATGTTCTCTAGCGAACGAAACTCCGCATTAAAAAGGGCACCCTGGACACAAACAACCGATAGGACAACCGTGATGAATGCAGAAATGGCAGCCAAAACCATGATGCAGGTTGTGTCTACAATACCAGTTCTAAAGGATAATCCAATTGACAACTTTATTCCTTTTGAACAACACAGATGTAATTGCAGCTATGTTGCTTTCACAAAACGTGCCCTCGATCTTGCTGACTTTATCACAGAAGTAAAGAATTATTTCCAGAATCTCCTAGCCAACTTGCTTCTTCACCAATCCTGACTGACAGTATGTGGGAAATAGCAGCAAAATAACTTCAAGTATCACAGAAAATAAAAATAAAAACGTATTCCGAAGTTGAGCCGTAGAATCCTCAAGTCTCTCAAATCTCCAAACGTCTACTCAACTAATCTTGTTGACTTTCTTTCAAACAGCATCACTTTGAAATCTCCATCTCTTAGTTAGTAACTACACTCAGCATTCATGCTTCTTCCTCTTCCCTCTTCTTTGTGCACTTCTTGTTGCTTCTTCTTTCTGCCAGTTTTTGCCTTCTTTTTTACTCTTCTTGTTGCTGCTTCTTTATGCCTCTTCTTCTTCACACTGCTTCCTCTTTTTGCTGCTTCTTTTTGCCACTTCTTCTTTTGCTACTTGTTTTTGCTGCTTTTTTCCTTCTTCTCCAATCTTCTTACTGAACACTGTATCCTCCTGTGCTTTCACCAGAATCTCATCAGACCCTCTCTCAAAATTCTCCTCTGGAATGACTACAGTAAGATAACTGCTACAAAACAAACTTTTTTGTTGTCCCAGAAAGGGAGAAATTCCTAATGAATAATGTTGACTTAGCTAAGCCTTTCCCAATCAATTGCGAGGTGCATCCTCAAGCTCTTCACATTATTTTCTTTAATAACCTCAGATGGCAAATTGTGTTGATATATCGTAATTAGACTCATTTTG
This sequence comes from Notospermus geniculatus, assembly GCA_002633025.1. Taxonomy (NCBI): domain Eukaryota; kingdom Metazoa; phylum Nemertea; class Pilidiophora; order Heteronemertea; family Lineidae; genus Notospermus; species Notospermus geniculatus. Next base: position 99,690 of record NMRB01000057.1, read on the forward strand.
GGGCAGCCATTCATCTTCTCAAATTGCTGGTAACCAAGGTCAGTCAGGCAGCTGAGTCATCTTCAAGAGGTTTCATGGTGAATCTACAAAAGAGAAAAGTTTACAATTGATTAGTATTGGAAAAAAACACCATGAAGACGAAATAAGATGTACTCCAGACATGAGAATCACAGGGTTTGTACCCCAATCCTAAGGTAGCCCATCCTGAGAATATGAGACTAAGGTTCTAAGCATTTTAGGCTATGCAGTGACAGACATGACAGAGGGAGTGATGAGATAGCCCAGTAGTACAAGACTCCAAAGGCAGTCTTACTAAAGTGCTCCGCCCGAACTTTTCCTCCTGTGAATTTGTCAGAAGTAAGAACTAAATCCTGACCTTGGCAGTAACATTCACATGGCGCCATGAATATATACATGTAGTGTCTTTCCTGGTCACCCCCTCAACGTGCAGGATGTGATGTACCACACAGGATTCTGGTCCAAGCCATGACTTCAATTTGGTTCAGCAATTGAAGTGAGATACGATTGTCATGACCATTTACTAGTACATGTACGTCCTCTTTGAGAAAAACCCAATGACAGAGATGAATAACTCATTGAGTGAATTGAATAGATTTATGATTAAGAAATTTGCTCAGGAAAAACGTGACCATGAAAGCGTGAGGCAGTGCAATTTATTTAGTGATATTGTGTGTGAATGACAATGGCATGAATGGCTTCGACAGGAAGCGTTTTTTAAGATGTTTTTATATTTGTACCTGTCGCAGCAGACGCTGTTGTCAACTTGTGGTTATGAAAGAATCTCTAACAGTGGTACTCAGCATCTTTAGTCTGTAAACAGACACCTGGTTGAGGTGCCTGGATGAGATGCAAAATTGATGTCCACACCCAAATTTTGAAGTGTTGGCTTTGAATTAGGGGACTGTTGTGTGATTTGTTTTGTTGACTGTCAGTCACATTTTACACTGTGCTGTGTTCTGTCTGCTGCTTCTCCTGTGTGTTGACACAAACCACCTACACTGATAGGCATAAGGTGGATTTATACTTCTGACGCTGTCACCCCACCATAAAACGCTATCATACGCTTGGCAAGCTTGGAGTTGGCGTTTGCATTAGGACAACTGGCCTACCGTATTACGGCAGGTGACAGTGTCCGTCAGAAGTAGGCCTATAAATCCGCCTGGCAGAAGACCATAATGTTTAGGCCTAGGCCTATCTTTCCACTAGTTAAAGAATAATCCATCCTGGACTCACTTTTCCTAAGATTGAGTAAAAATATCAAAACACGTGTTGTTAAACTAGAAAATTTAAAACATATAAATAGAGTGATGGGGAGCACGTACTGCAGCAACCTACGATATCCACCAGAATTTATGATAATCCAAGGTGTATAGTCCAAATATCATATGCCAGGGTACAAAATTCTCTCGCTTGATATTGAACTTGTTCAGAAGAAGTCCAGTGATCCAACTGTACTGACATGACTGAACTCCGGCTTCAGAACAGCATGAATCACCAAAATATAACAATATATCTCTCGCTATCACCCACCCCAACAGAACAATACCAGGTCAACACCAATAGCACGTCTACGGGTCAGTCTTTATCAAACCAGGAAACATGAGGTCATTCCTTCATGGAATATAGCACTATACGGCAGTATCTTATTCCTTTGAGATAGATGTTAACCCTTTGTATGATAAACCAGAGGCAAAAACCAGGAATGAAAACTTGTAAACAATACAATGGTACTAAATCGTCAATAGGTGGCAGTGAGACTGGGAAATGCAGCCACCGAAAGCCTCGACAATCTACGAGTTTGGCTGTCAGCGTGGTGCAGTGAAAACAACAGCATCTCTCACTGCTGATGTTCCAGGTTCGATCACCAGTCAAACAGCTAGCTCTTCATGTGATAGAGACTCTCGTTGGCAGCGCAGGTTGTCTTTGGGCACTCCAGTTTCCTCCTACTTTACATTTATTCGACCCCATATAGTCTACAGACCCAATAATGCCATGTTCGGCACTTTCAAATCTCAACTCCATGGGGCTAAGAAATTGACTTTTCAAACCAGTCACTTGATCATGACATGCTCAACTCAATATTTAAGAAAACCCATGAGGTTTATAAATTCATGTTCAATGCAATCACCTGATAAAATTCCACATGAGGCATCCATGGACTTGGTGTCAAGTTTTAATTCTCTCTCCAAGCTCATCTCAATTATAATAGCAGCAACATTGTAGGTTCATAATTTGCTGGAGGATGATTACATGTATTTACTGATTAGGCCTCTATCATTCCTCACCAGAGTACAAGCCTATATGTCGGGGTCAATAGGTCTATTGCTGCTTCCACAAATATGATGAAATTAACCCTTTTCAAAGTATCTGAAGGGCCATGAACTAACCAACATCAGCAACTCGATCAACGTTACCTCAATCTATTGAATTTTGTTGGCAAGTCTAGAGAAAGCATGATTTCTAGGCTTGCTCTTGGAATTTCTGGGATTTCGACTTGAAACTGCCTGAAGAAGACCCTGGTGTGGGGTCGAAAATTTGCAAATATCGGAGACAAGGTGTATTATATAGTTGCTCTTGGAGCAGAATGGGTTAAATAGGTGAGAATACTCGTACAACTCAAAATCTACTACAAAATACTACATAAAACAACAGTACATTTAACATCAGACATACCTGTAACCACGTGTATCACCAACGAAAACACTACCCGTAAAATACGATATTCTCTGATGGAAAAAAATACTCTAGCAAGAAAAAGAACATGCCTTCATTTACGAGGCATAGCAAGAACTCATGTTTTGACTAATGTATCGCCAGAACATGGGTTCCGTATGACTATGCTAGCACGTGTGGGCTGATGATGTTGTATTAGCTACAGGAGCAACTGATTAGCAGTTGTTAAGGAACTGAATGAAAAAAAATGGACGACTATTAGTACATTTCATTCAATGGCAGCGTTCACACGAACTCTCCTGAGCACTTAGTGTGCATATTGAGAGGTGAATGCACCTTAAAGTTAGTGATTCTTAGCATGGAATGAGATATACGCTCAGGTGAAGATGCTCACTTTGACAGAAAGAACTCTATCCAGTTCTTGCTTCACTGAGGATGAAACCGGGTGAAAATAGAACTGATGAAAAGAGTAATAACACAAGGGAAAGCTTCACTTAACGCCTTACTGCCATAGTGATCCTTCGATTTCCTTTAGTCATTCAGATACTGGTACAGGGCAAGAGAAATGACCAACAGACCCTAAAAAGTGTAGATTATGGGCCTCTGCCCAACATCCTGAGAACATCAGGGGTTCTTAGTGCTCGCTGCCTACGTCACTGCGCTGTTCATGTGCGGTGACGAAGGGAGCGAGTGCTAACAATCACTGATGTTATCAAGATGCTGCCCAAAGGTCTTCGTCTTCTTCCAGTCATCAGGGGTGGATCCAGGATTCGGGAAAGAGGGGGCGCCCTGTGCTACTAAACATTGAAATCTGTGCTGAATTTCAAAGATTTGCTCCAAATTCCAGAATTTCATGGTCAATTTTACAGATTTGTTGGTGAAAAGGTGAGTGCGCACCCCGTGTGCCCCCTTGGATCCGCGCCTGATCATCCATAGATAGGCCTGAGCACTGCTCCAATGAGAGTTGATGGTCCATGGGTAACTCGCCCATATCGGCAGTCATTTGTGTCACTGGTCCAGGCCATCCTCTCAAAACTGAGTCATTAGATGTACATGTATCTCTTTCATTGCACCTCTCATAAGGGAGGCAACAACCTGCATCTCAGAGGATGGGTCAAAGGACAAGCCACAAGGAAATTTATGCTTAATTGCCCATTGAGAGCCAACATGCATGACAAAACCCTCACGTTGACAATCGGGCCTGCACACTGAGATGGTATTTATTGAATCATCAAACCATGAGGAAATTCTTGTGGACTTCCCCAGCAAAAATGACCTGCACTTGTCTGTCCTAGCAGCCATCATGCACAAAGGACAGAATAGGAATAATTATCCTTCCATTACTTTAATGATATATCATCCTGCACAGATAATTGTTGAACGAGGAAGCCTTTTGTTTGCTTTTCCTTATTGCATAGTTTGTAGCATACTTCAGCAAGTTCATAGGAATTAATTTGATAATTAACGAAGTGTATATGATGCATGCATACTGGAAAGCAGAGTTTTCTATGTCTGCATTTTGTAAACTGAACTCAGACAGCATGTATTGTAATTGTGCATATCATTTGGCGAGATTTCAGAAATTTGTGGGTGACTTGTGGACTCAATTTCACCTGAGTGGCCACCACTTGGCAACTGAACTGAGTTTTCGACAAGAATTTGATGTTTAAACGAATATCTTTTAATCATTCTTCACTCCCAGAGAAATACGTTGTGGTTGTCTGCTCTTGCAAAGAATCATCAAAATATCACATGGCGGTTATGACTGAACAGGTTCATAGCCAGAATAAACTCAAGATCAAAGAACATGTAAAACAAGCCGGTAACATCATCTCCGAGAAATAAAAAACAGAGAAATCGATAAAAATGTCTTAAAAATCTTAAACAGGTAGAACACAAGTCACAAACACATCTTGTGATACTTGATATCTCACAAAAATATCATGGCCTAAAGACTCAATTAAATCATTCTTGCATTACTTAGACTTTTTATGATATGGTTGGACATCGGCCTAGTTTGTAATAGAAGCGATGAACAAGAACATACAAAAGCTTTGGAGGAGCTATAATCTTGGCTAACTTTAACGACAACTTACTCATCGCGTCGGTCGGAACATGCTTAAACAGATTAGCTAAATTATTCTTTATAAGCTGAATTATTCTTTATAAAAAATAACACTATGTGAGAGGTTTGAACCCAGATTAAGTTGACTAACAGTATAGATCCAACACCTTCTTTATCTTCTGACTATGTATCACAGTCACTTTTGTGAAATGTCATCCTCCCATAGCAGGGCTTTGGTCTTGCACCTCTTCGGAGCGAAGTAAAAACCCCTGCTGTGGGAGGATGGTGAAATGTTGGCCTGTCTTCTAAAAACATCCCATGAAAAAACATCACGGTGCATGATTCAATTAGAAAATTTGATTGATTTCTGTAGGTAAAACATTAGATAATGCAGCCATAGGATTACTGGTGGTTTCTTGAACAAGCCATGTGTGTTACAAACATATTGGCTTCTGTCAGCACCTCTTTAAAATCTGCATCAAAAATGCCACAGAATTCCACAGGAATTAGTAATAGCTTATCATCTTCATCTGTGGAATATAAAATGTACATGCTTCATGCTCATGGTGAAATCTTGCTGGTTTACCTTGGGTACCATCGGGTGAAAATGTCTGTGTGAATGTTTAGTTGTTGGAATGCAGCATCAGTCACGGTACAAGGCTAGTTTACATAGGGACTGCACCATCGTGAAGACAAATATCAGCCAACAGGCAACAGATTACAAGCTGCAGGATCAGGAAAGCCACACCCAACTTTGTACTCTGTTACCAGGGCCGGGGCCTTCTCTCCAGCCTTTACAGTACAGGTCACAATTGACATCCCTAAATTCGCGTAAGTTACTCGTAAGTCACTCGTAACTTACACAACAACTCACGAGCTATGTTACACGCAATTTACGAGGTGAGTTACGGGGTGAGTTACGCAAATTTCGCTAGCTACGCAGTGATTTACGATGCGAGTTACACGATTTTGGCGAGTTACGCGGTAAGTTACGCGAAACCAAAGCCGTGAGTTACTCGTAAGTTACGCGTAACTTACGAGTAACTTAGGCGAAGCCGTTGGGATGTCAATTGTGACCTGACTGTATACTAACTTAGGCATCAGAGTGACTGTTACAACTGCAGAGAAATACCGACCCTATCACACAAAATGTGTCTTATCCTGTCACCAGCCCATTGTCTATCATCCCCAGGAGTGGGCTTTCAGAGATTTCCCATCAATGAAATCCCATGATCGAGATGTTGCAACATTAATCAACAAGTGTATACCGCCTGAAGCTGGACTGCATGAATTGTGGCAAAACCAGGAAATCATGTCAGTGTGATAAGAAGATAAATAAGATTTAGCAATTCAAAATCATGAAACACAAACATTGTGAAGTATTACAATTTTTACAAAAACTAACATCAGTTTTTTATGAAAATGCAAATATATCAGACAAGAAGGGATAACGTACATCAATTGTTCTCCCTGCTTTCTTTTTTTATAACCCATCATAATATGTTGGCATAAAACATCATCAAATAATGCCAACTAACTCTTTACATTCCCTACAGTGTGATTTTGTCTATCTTACCTGAAGCACTTGTCAGACACCAACCCATATTGGCCCATCTTGCTTCAAGCAGTTATTCCAACATCGCCAATACAAACATGAGTGCAATAATATCCTAAAGAAAGTGACCAGAGAAAGCGATCCTATGAATGGAGTCTAACCCCAATCTCGTTTCCAGGCGAAATCAAAATATGCTGATTTGCATTCCGCAATGCTTCAACATGTCTGGGAACAAGGGTGGAAAATCAAGAGAATTCGACCAAAAGTGGCTAAATATTTTGTTTGAATGATGATCTGCTGGGAGAGAGCTAACAAATTCTGACCATCATAACATTTGGTGTTTATCCTTGTGGCTTTCACTCGAGGATTATGAAAACAACAATGTCAAGGGTACCGGTACATCTTTTGTGGGTAAAAGATAAAAGCTAAGGCTGATCGGGCCCTGCAGCATCAGCTACAAAGGGCTACAACATCTACATGTATCATGGAAAGGTTAGGCCTAGAGTAGTAGTCCTAACCAGCATTATCTATCATAGAAGGATTAGGCCTTAGGTTTGGGTAAGGGCTAGCATTATCCAGTTAACCGGCCCTTCCATTATGACACCTCATCTTCCGGTACAAACACGATTGTCGAACATCATCATCATTGTCAGAAATTTTATAGAGCACATGATAATCCTAGACCCTAAATCCCACAGTGTGTACTCCAGACTGGACAAGGTGGACTTTTTCCTCACTAAAATCTGTACCCATCCTCTTGTATTCAGAGACCGAGAAGCGCAACACCTTGAACAAGGAATTCGCTTCAAACTCACCTCGTTATCCTGGAACGAATGCAGCCAGACATAAATCTCCTGGTGTAGAATGAACTATGCAACACACATTGAATGAACTAGAAAAATATCACATGATCAGACCACTGAATGACCCACAAATTCTGCAGTTACAGATAGTTATCATAATTTCCATAAAATATCGTCCCCAGTGCACTAACAGTAATCAAATCCCTATCTGAACCATTGTGCCAATGCAATTATTGTCAAATTGTTTACATTGAGTTACATGCATTTTATGCCGAAAACTTGTACATAAATAACACTACCAATCATTATACTATTATTGTTTTGGAGGTAATCAGCAACAACACTTGATAGCTAACCCATTCCAACATAGCTGACATCCTTATATCATTGTTCAACCTTGCTTCTTATATTACTATCAAGAAATACCGCTCTACTGCTATTATGCTCTGCAGGTTATGAGGTATGAGGAATTCGCAGGTGGAGTTTTTCAAAGCACCATCCCTACGCACCACGGAGGAGTCCACGTGCTTATCCTAGCATTTCAGCAGAAGAAATTTAGCAAATGAGGCACAATCCTCAAACCTCATTGATGCTTCCGTCAAACATGCATCCATTTTGTAAGAGGCATACTTAAAATGCAATGTACATTACCTTTCATGATTCAATCATGCTTATTTCATGCATGAACTATGCATGAAACATGCTGTTTTTGGTTGGAGATGCCCTGTCTTTTTTTCTCAGTTTGAAGAATGTTCATGAATGTATTTACCATTTAAAGCGGGGTGCCACGCCCTGCCTTTTTTCTACAGCTCCCTTTCCTCCCCTGCCTTTTGAAATTTCAGTCTGAAACACTGTATCCAGATGTCTTAGAAGTCCCTAATACACAAATCCACTCTTTTTCAAGCCAAAAATTTGACACAAATGATAACATGATTTGAAGGAAGTAAAGATAAGACAATGCAGACGTCACTCTCTTGACTTTTGAAATAATTGACCTGAAGGCATTTCATCCAGGACTTGCACTATCTACATGGATGTATAGATTTGACAGGCACATGATATATACATACATATGTACTGTCTGTTCCAATTCCGGTGTTGTTGCATCAGGTTTTAAAACAACTTGCTCTGTTCATTCACGACCAATTTCAACACAGTTTACACGTATCACTAAATTCCGTCAAATTTTCTTGCAATCTTTCTGCTATCTTCATTTTTTGTGATGTTAGGACTAGCCCTTCACATGTTGCAATGAAAAACATGATGGAATTGAGTAAAATTGGTTGAAAACGGAGATGGAGGTCAAAAACTTGATGAACTATGAATTGGAACAGAGCATAGTATGTCAATGACGTTCAGACGTGACATCAGACACTTCATACTTAATCTTGTACTACACATAACGTGACCCACACCCACGATAAGCCTTAAGTTTTTCAACTTTCAGTGCATTTTAAGGAGCATAAGAGAGTTTCAGGAAGATTCAACGAGTCCCTAGCCCTGAAATTTTAAACCTCCAAACCATTCTTGTGACAAAAAAACTAAATTTCAGTTTCTGTAACAGTGACAGGTTACAGCTGTTTAAGCCAGAAAGACAAGACAAAGACATGTCAGACTTTTTATAAGAGTATCCATTTTGAATGTTTCCATTAGACTATCCAGTTTACCAGTTCATCCTGGGGAGATGACTTTGCCACAGAGGAACGACTTCAGGCTCCTGCATCATGCCATGATGGGGCATGAGATTGGATTGCTTATACCTGTCAAAGTCCTTGGCAAGATCTAATCAATGTTGCAATAGAATGTCCTACATGTATTCTTGGTGCATTGTCTGCTACATGGGAAATACTTACAGAACATATCCTCAGATTTGAGTTGCCACATTTGTTGGTGTGTAAAGATGGTGCCTGTGGCAGCCATTTTGTATGAAGTTGGTTACTATGGCAGCCAAGTTTGAAAGGTAAAAGGAATCAAACAAATTCCTTTGCAAGACCAATGCCGTCGCAATAAAATGTCCTATTTTGACGTGTTGTTTGCTAGACCGGAAGTACTTACAAGGTGTACACGTAGGCCTATCCTCCGATTTGAGTTGCCTCGCTGGTTGGTAGGCCTAATTTTTGGTCACTTCCCCTGAATCAGACGATGATATAAGCAAGTGCTAATGATCCCTGACCCTCAGGATGCAACACTGGAGGTTTTCGACTAAGATCTACTGATGCATCACCATGTCCCACTGTCGCAACAGTTCCAGTTCATCTGTAACGGCCTATAACCATCAGATGCCAGCACTTTAATTGGTGTCACATAACCTGCCTCTTATCACCAGGTAAAGGTGCCTTCCAATCAACACCAATCCAGGTACATTCCAAACAAAAAATTACCAGCTATTTACAGAATGCAAGATATGTGTCACGATATGAGTGACTGAAACATTGACTTGTCATTTGCTAAGGTCATCAGGATAGCTTTTTCTCCGGTAAGAAATGAATGTGTCACTACCAGCCATTTGGCTTATCAATTTATGCTTGATGACGGAGTAGGCCTATCACAGTTTGTGTTGCCCCTCATTCTGAGGTTATCAGGGTTCTTGACCCTCACTTTCCTACGTCATCGACCTCATTTCTGACTTGTCCAGGTTATCAGAGCTTCGTAGAGTGAGCTCCACCCCTATTCCATGCCAACGTCCACGTAGATGAGCAAGTGCATGCTCAGTAGGCCCTACTGCTGATAACATCAGGACTGTTTTCCCTAGATTTCCCCTCTATCAATGTCAAGTACGGCTGACAACACACCACGACATGGATGATGTCACTAAAGCTGCATTCACACTGGGCTTTTAAAACGGTTTGAAAACGTTTTAAGATGTTAAAACGGTTTAGGGTGCCACACTAGAGCCCTCTTAAAACGGTTTGAAAGCGTTTTAACGAAAACGGTTCCAGAAGTGGTTTCAAAACGACTCGACGTCATTCGGGCGGGACAACCGTTTTGAAAACGCTTTGGTGACTGTAGTGTGGCACAGTAGTTTTTGGTCGAAAGCGTTTTCCGTAAAACGTTTTACGGAAAACGCTTTCAAGTTGGTTTCAGTGTGAACACAGCTTTGGTCACGGACACCAAAAAAGGTGACAATATTGTGCCAGTATTGACCATCGAATTGAGGTAAAATGCTGTTCAGTGCACTGCCGCACCAAGCTCCACATGCCTGTCTGGATGGTAGGGCGATTTTCAGATGCGTCTGTTTATGGTTGCAGCACGGCAGAAAATAAGAACGAATTTACTGCCAAACACAGACAAGTGCTTGGAGTCTTTTGCAATTCAGCAGGGATTCTACCCCTTGTGTGGGGTGATAAAGGGAGTGAGCACTAATAGGAACCTCTTATATTCTCAGGATGCTCTCACAAAGCAAGATGTTCCAAAGCAAACATGCATGGATAGATTTTTTTTATCAGAAGCAATAACAGTGAACAGACTCGCTGATGGTTACTGACCATCCTTCACAATCAGACAACACAGTTAAAATCAATCGGTAGTCAACATGCAAACCCTGTAAACGTTATTCCAAACCTCGTACCAGTGCAATTTGATGCACAGTCACTGATCACTTTCGTACTAGTGATGGACCAAGGGCGTGAGCTTGCCTATGTCTACCTGTGCCAAAGCATATCTGTGAAATCATAAAGATGAAGTTAACACGAGATTTCATTCATGCCAACTTGAAATGGACAACACATGCAATTCTCTGATAGAACACAGGTAATCGTGATTATTTTAGGTGAAATGAAACCTAACTTGATTGAAAATTGTGGAAATGTTTGAAGCAAGTGGAGTCGGGGCTTAAAAATGCAAAATGTAACATTTTTTGTGAGGAATGTAGGNGCTTTTTAGCTGATCTGGGTCAATTTTGGTGCATCAGTTGCGTAAGTCTGTCAGGGGTACCCCACCCCCCAAAGTGTCTGGCAATGCTCATTTAGGATACCTGGGGTAGTGGTGGACATTTTGTGATAGGTTTGATGTGGTTCACCTTTCAGCTGATCTAGGTCAATTGCTTTCCTCCAGTGTCAAAGCCCTCACAGCCACACCCACCACCAGATGCCCGGCAGACTCTCAGAATACTGAACTATGACACCCAAACAGCAATTCTACAGGGTGAAAAATTGGTTCGCTTCCCAGCTACCCTGACCCCTGTGGGCTCCTGGTCTAATAACCATCAGATGCCAGCACTTTAATTGGTGTCACATAACCTGCCTCTTATCACCAGGTAAAGGTGCCTTCCAATCAACACCAATCCAGGTACATTCCAAACAAAAAATTACCAGCTATTTACAGAATGCAAGATATGTGTCACGATATGAGTGACTGAAACATTGACTTGTCATTTGCTAAGGTCATCAGGATAGCTTTTTCTTGAGTGAGAAATGAATGTGTCACTACCATCCATTTGACTTGTCAATTTATGCTTGATGATGGAGTAGGCCTATCACAGTTTGTGTTGCCCCTCATTCTGAGGTTATCAGGGTTCTTGACCCTCACTCTCCTACGTCACCGACCTCGTTTCTGACTTGTCCAGGTTATCAGAACTTCGTAGAGTGAGCTCCACCCCTATTCTATGCCAACGTCCACGTAGATGAGCAAGTGCATGCTCAGTAGGCCCGACTGCTGATAACATCAGGACTGTTTTCCCTAGATTTCCCCTATATCAATGTCAAGTACGGCTGACAACACACCACGACATCGATGATGTCACTTACGCAAGTCACGGACACCAAAAAAGGTGACAATATTGTGCCAGTATTGACCATCGAATTGAGGTAAAATCCTCTTCAGTGCATTGCCGCACCAAAAGCTCCACATGCTTGTCTGGATGGTAGGGCGATTTTCAGATGCGTCTGTTTATATGGATGCAGCACGGCAGAAAATAAGAAAGATTTTACTGCCAAATACAGACAAGTGCTTGGAGTCTTTTGCAAGTCAGCAGGGATTCTACCGTTTGTGTGGGGGATGAAGGGAGTGAGCACTGTTACATGTAGGAACCTCTTATATTCTCAGGATGCTCTCACAAAGCAAGATGTTCCAAAGCAAACATGCATGGATAGGATTTTTTTATCAGAAGCAATAACAGTGAACAGACTCGCTGATGGTTCCTGACCATCCTTCACAATCAGACAACACAGTTAAAATCAATCGGTAGTCAACATGCAAAACCTGTAAACGTTATTCCGAACCTCATACCCAGTGCCATTTGATGCACAGTCACTGATCACTTTTTGTACTAGTGATGGACCAAGGGCGTGAGCTTGCCTATGTCTACCTGTGCCTAAGCATATCTGTGAAATCATAAAGATGAAGTTAACATGAGATTTCATTCATGCCAACTTGAAATGGACAACACATGCAATTCTCTGATAGAACACAGGTAATCGTGATTATTTTAGGTGAAATGAAACCTAACTTGATTGAAAATTGTGGAAATGTTTGAAGCAAGTGGAGTCGGGGCTTAAAAATGCAAAATGTAACATTTTTTGTGAGGAATGTAGGCCTAATTGATGAGATGATGGAGAAAGGTCCATATCAGACCAGGAGAGGGATGATGTCATCCTATTCATCTGACTTTTTAGAGAGGGTTCTCTTAACTCCTTCACACACTGAATCATCATATCATCCCCAACTACCGTGGCAAACAGTGTTACACCTTTTTCCAAGTCACCAACATTCAATCCACATCCATCTCAAAGGATTTCTTTGACAGTAATCCTGACAGGCAGTCCTACAAGAGGAACCTTCAGAAGCTTCAGTTCTCTCTTTAACCTGCAAGGTCTGGTGATGTTTCTATAGTACATAAACATGTTTCATGAGTCATGTTTTGGACAGGAAGCAAGCTTTGGTGCACAGGATGAGCAGATGAGCAGACACATCAGTCCTGCACCAAAGAAACTCAAGCCATGGAACTTGCTATCATATTGTTGGTATCCACTCTCTTGGCAGATTTTCATCTGTGACTTTTCCCATCCCATTGCATTGATACTGGCCGACTTCACAAGGTAAGGTCCACCCTCCAGATTGACTAGTACCGCCCCAATGTGGTAATCTCTTCAAATACTTGATTTGCCTCTTATCACCAGGAGACAAGAGACAGCATAATGCTTTTCCTATTAAATCTTTTGGCAATGATAAGTAGAGGAACTTTTTCTCATCTGGAAATATCAAGGCCTACGGTCACTTTGCCTTCAGACTAGATATGAGTGCCTATCCTGAAGGCAAAGCGTTATGAACCCTTGATGGTTCGAGATGTTCATTCTGTGAAGGAACCTCGCCATGGCAAATTCACCAGAGTCCGAAAACTAATGACTGCTGAAAGTTCAGGCCAATGGTTTATCTCCAAGTTCCTTCACCAGGTGAGCCAAAAAACTTTGATATCTTCTTCTCTGGCTGACTAGACAACTTGGTGGTGTACAAACAAACTCATGTTTGAATAGTGAGTAAGCGCTAACGAATGTCTGTTGTCACTACTAATGGAGAGATCAAGAGGATGGTGGACCACAACTCCTCAAAGAAGCAGAGGGAGAAGGGCAGAAGATAGGCCTACAATGTAAAGCTTTGTTCATTTCAAATGGATCCTTGAAACCCTTGCTTTGGATCCTTTGAACGAGTAGTCGTTTGGAGGAGTGGTCCACCAAGGATAGGATGACATGTAGGCTACCAACCAAGCTTGCAGAAATGGCTATCCACTTAGCCCAAACTTTGAAAGAAAAGCGACCACTACATTCATGACGTCAGTCACTATCTGACTCTTCATATTTTGCTCTCAATATGTCACCAGGGCCATCAGGTTGCCAAAGACCTTAGCGAGGAATGAGAGGATGAACCATGAACGAAATCGACAACATCTGGACCATAATTCATGAGATGCAAGGTATAAACAATGATGATAAAACAAGATATTGCTGTACTTACACAACCGGTATTCCTGAAATTAGAATAGGTCTACTAGTAAGCTCTGTGGTCCAGTGTCCCTTAGAGCATGAGATTTTGAAAACTTCACAAAATCTGCAATCACTTAAAATATCCTTTTCCTTTTAGTTTCGAATCCTCAATGATCCACCAAAAACTGTTTCTGACACCAACACATCTTTGATAAGCCATTTAACCTGCGACTGTTCCATCTAATGTATCTTTCTATACAGCAGCAGCATCAGCAGCACAACTTGAACAGCTGGAGTGCTCTTCCTTATCCATCCCCACAGCCTCCAACAAGGTACACTTTTATTTAGGATGTAAATGTTCCAAGATAATGTCTGATTAGTTTGATGATCGAAACCAGGTGGAAATCATGCAGGGACACTCCAAATTATACCTGTCCATCCTGGTCCCAAAGGCATCATCATATCATATATTGACTGCCTATTCGTAAAGGCATGCACAACAGGTAAATCACCTGGGGCCATGTTTTAATGGCCGTACAACTTATTCAAGCGTGCAGGTAAATCAGTATGATGATCTTGTGGATAGCACCCAATCAGAACAACTTCCTGGAATTATCTGTACATGATGTACAAGAAATGTACACCAAAACATGACAAATCCTGGTGAAATTGATTTGGATGATATTTCAAGCCATCCTTGCTGAAATACATTCACATCTACAGATTTCTTGCAACTTCAGACGATCATGTCTCTGTCAGGATCTGTACACATACCAACAGAGAACGTAGTATATAAATTCTATGTCAACTTGAGGTGAATCCAAATACTTAATGGATGTTACTTGTTCAAGGACTCTCAAGGTACACAAAAACACAAAAAAACAAGGATGCAAGTTGCCAGCATCTTTCATCAGATCAAACAGACATAAGATATCAAGAATGCGAAGGTCAGGATTGGCTACGAAAAATTTATGGTCTCTGGATTCTCTCTCTTAATGATAAAAAGTGTGGCGAAAGGAGGCAGGTCACTAAACCTATCTTCTGAGGTGTCCCACAGTTGATTTCCATCAGCAACCTTTTCTAATCCTCTGACATTTTGACCCATTAATTGAAATTCTGAATACTGGTGAATTTTCTTGAAGATGACATCCTCCCAAAACCGGATATCCCTGCGGATATCATGGTATGATGCAACTATTTTCTGAGAAGAAATTGACAATGGAGGAAGGAACTGGGAAGATAAGTGGATGTTTCATAGTACAGCATGTTGCACAATTGACCTCCCTTCCACGCCGCGCACCACCCACATACCACATGCAGCGTCATTCAAATACCATCCTCGTATCTTCAGAGGACGTGGCGCGGCGTCATGGAAGGCATGCAGTGAAGACGTAATGTCATTCACCCGACGTCACGCAATAGAGACGCGTGACGTACCCGCACCATAAGCGATGAACTGAAGGATACCTTCCGCGCCACGTCCGAGGAAGGTACGCAGATAAAGGGAGGTCAATTGTGCAACGTACTGTACATCATGTCCAATCCTTCATCTGTTCAATTGACAGCCCACATGGGCAAAGATCTCAACTCACAGACACCCAACAGGTGAGTCCCACAGGGTTATCCATTTACTCCACACCTGATCAACAATTACAGAGAACACTGCTGACAATGGCCAGCACTTCTGAAACAATCCTTCAACAACTGTTCTCATCATTTTTTATGACCATAGTGAGAAGTGATGGTTTGGAAATGGAATATTATGGCCCGGTGGGGGCTCAGCTCTCTTCAGCAGTGAAGTAACTTCGTGCACTTGATGATGGGAACGGAATGTACTCTAGCATGTGTCTAGCTGCTTTTGTGACTTGCAAAAACTAGGGCTACTATTCTGAAGATAATTCATCTTCCTTGGTGTTGGCCTATATCATGACCTGTTTGTGTCAAGAAACGTTTTTCAGGTTTGAATGACAGTAATTTGTCTAATTTTGAATTCCACAACAAACCATCCTTGACAGGCTTGGTTATAATGATAGGTATCAAAGTCTACGTTTTTTTTGGCTGCATCAGTCAAAGCTTGTTTCTTTTGTTCAGGTGATCTTCATCAACAACAGCTTTCCAAGCTTAGACCTTAGTCCTCACAACACCTTGGGAAGATTCACAGCATCCGCATCCTGACTGACCCTTGAAGCAGCAATAAAACAGTCACAGCTTCCTGATGACCGGACAGATGGATGGATTCAGGATACATCCCTAATCAGTGTAGGTGAAGTAGAGGACTCAGTTTCTCCAAACCATTCATAAGTTCTTGGGTTGAAAGTGCTAAAATCCTCTCAGTGTGGCTGCACAGAGCTACAGGATATAGATGCATGTTTCGCTAGCAGCCATCTTGCTAAAGTTACAGGTCATCACCATGGCAATTTCTTCCAGTATGACAGATGATTGGTTGTCCCATCCCCAGTTGGGGAAATTCCCATGGTGATGACCTAATTTTGGCAAGATGGCTGCTAGCGAGCTCAACTGTATGTACACATTCACAAAGGGTTTGTGACCGTCTGAAAATCGACATGTCCCTCTTCCATGTAGCTCTGTGTAATCACAGCCTAATGGAAAGTCTAAGGGTAGGCCCCAATTTTGTTTACAAGTTGTAGAGAAGTCAAGTGGCTGTACATCTGAAGGTCTGTTCCAGGATCTACAACTGATCAAGTAAACAGTAAACAGCAGAGAATTCTTAGGATTCATATCTATATGATTCCATATATATATCGAGCACTCGTGGCCATCTTTAAAAATAAGTTTGGACTAGATTTTGCAACAGATTAACCAAGTTATTTTTGTAAAGTACTTCATACTTGCCACACATGATGTTGATGGACATGTTGGCAGCAATCTCGGTAATTTCATATTGCGCTCTGTAATGTAACTATTTGTACACACTCTTGTTGAACTACAGTACTGGTCAAAAGTAATCAACGCTGTAGGATGCACACTGGTTTCCATCACTCAAACAAGAGCAATGTAGGGTGTGGCATAGGCCTATGCCTCCCTGATAAGTGGCCCAGATCATCTTGAGAATATCAGAGGTTCTTAGTGGTCGCTCCCTTCGTCACTGCACACAGACATTGGGAAAGTTGGCCAACCTTTCATTGATTACTCAAAAAGTTAAAGGAAGGCTCTGAAGTAAAAGGTAAGTATCGTTCAAGTGATGTCATCTTCAGTGTACAATGATAATGGCAAGTAGGCCTAACGGACTTTGAGACCAATGAGAGAAATGTGAAGACTGAACTCAGATAGAGCTAAAAGTATGAAAGAAACATGATGCCTTCACTGGCAAACCTACTCACTTACTTGCCAAGTGTAAGTCATGTAAGTGTAGTCAGATAACTGGCTGCCTGGGAGCAACAATCATTGCCTTCTTTATCTTCAAGTCTATGCATGATGGTTACCTCAGCACCTATCTGCCAGAAATAATGAATGGTAGATACAAAATATAGAATGTACTGATGGTACGTGATGACTGACTTCAGAAAAATAATTGGAAATGGTTCAGAAAAATAATTGGAAATGGTTCAGAAAAATAATTGGAAATGGTTCAGAAAAATAATTGGAAATGGTTTCCTGTTTATTCTTTCTACATTTCCACAGATCTTTCCTTGGCCCCGATGCAGATCAACAACAAAAAGTGGTGAATGAAAACTTCAGTGATAGTCTACACTACAAGAGTATCGACAACAGCCGCAGATATCCAAGGGGAAGTGGAAGTGCAAAAGGTGGCACTGGCCATCAATGATGTTGAAACTCACAACAGGTGCTACAAAGGGTGATGATGCAACACTTGGTCATGATGGAGTTCCACCTTTTGAAATAGGTGCGCAGCATCTCAACCAAAACTGTGTTCGGAGTCTACACTGAATATGACATTAGGAAGCTGTTGAAAATTGCAAAGGGCTGCAAATAGATGAAACTTTGTCTTGTCGATTCCCACTTTATAAACACAATGCAACAAATCAAGTTTTTATTTACTCCTCTGGGATCAAAGAAAGTATACTTTACTCCAGGATGAAATTGACATCAGGAAACGGCGGAAGGATATGCAGTTTCCATTTTACTATAAATTGAGTGTGAACTTCCTCAACCTCTTTTAGATTACCGGTACGTTGTCAAAAAAATTGACTTTTGCTGGACTCTGCTCATAACAATCGTTTGCTGTAAATTGAGAAGTTTCTTATCGACAGAATACAGAAAACTGTGGCCTGAAAGAAATCCTCAATTTCTAATTTTACTTTTCTATCATTAAGTACAGAATTGCTAAAATATATCTTATTGCTTTGGTGAGCAAAAATCTCTGCGGGAACATGATGAATTTAATCGATAGAAGTTGACTAATTTTGGGTAAACAACAAACCAATGACGGACGTCATGGGTTGTGAATGACGCAGTTTTTTGTAACGTCAGAATGACGCACGACGCCTGATGACATTCAACAATCGCAAAGCTTGCGCACTTGCGTTTTAACCAGGTTGATGACCAGCACCTCCTTTTTGTTTGCCAGTACCCCATTGCGTCAGAGCGACATCATGACATCGTGTTTCGTGGCTTTTTGTGATGTCGGAAAATGATCTGTACTGGCGCTATGCCATCCTGACCCCTTGAATTACACTTCAGAACGCCCAAGACGAAAAGATACACAAAAGTACAAATATATATGAGGATGGATAGAAAGTTTTGTAAACAGCATTCATCATGCAATGATTACATGACCAACTGATCTCTGATATCAAACAGGTCTTCTGTGTAAGAGCTAGAATATTTATTTCCTCCATCCCAAGTTTATGTTATCCTTTTTGCTAACGGTAGCTAGTTTAGCTAAAGTGTTTATTTGCCTTCTGGCTATGTTCACAGGCGATCTAAGCTAACATTAGGCCAAATTGACAGGGTTGAAAAATCTCCTCAATTTAATGAGCATATGCAACAGACTGGTTATGATGTATTGCTTAACCTCAGCCCAAGGTGATTAGATAATGTAATGCTAGTATCTGCAACATAGGTGATAAGGTACTGGGATGGGAGTTGTAAAATATGACAGGATAATTTGTGACTTGGCAAGCTTTTGGAAGTCAGGAGTTCAAAGAACATGACAGAAGAATTACAAGGCAGGGCTGGGTTGCACAAAACTCATGTTAGCGCTAACATCATGTTAAATGACGTAAAATGACAATGGATTTTGACGTCATCTAACATAAAAGTTAGCGCTAACACCATGTTAACGCTAACATGAGTTTTGTGCAATCGGCCCCTGACCTCCTCTTCTAAGAAAATTGAGTCAGAAAGCAAAGCACAAAATTTGGCATTTATATTGGTGGCAAATAAATGTACTGCAGAAGGTAATGGAGTACCCTCCCCCCAGCCTGGACAGCAATGATATGCAGAAGGTAATGGATACCCTCCCCCAGCCTGGACAGCAATGATATGCATGGAATCTTATTGCCAGCAAAGAATACCAAAGCTGATATCACCTAGCCTTCGGTGGCTTGCGAAAAGATTGGTGGCGATCAGATCGCTTGCAATATCGGTCTGCAATATCACCTGCTGTGGTGACTGCCCGCTCTAAAGCAGCAGCAACTATTGAATGGGAAGAAGAATGACAAAGCAGAGCAGGGTGGGCTGCTCCCACCTTCCTCAGCATTAATTTCTAATCAGGAGAGTGCTGGTTAGGGAGCCTGGAAGCAATCATTAGGTTAATTGTAAAAGATTACTCATTAACAAGGCTTAGAACTAACTAAAGTATTACAAATATACATACTGAAGGAGTCAGGAGGCCCGAGGAAATAATCAGGAGTGGTAATTGTGAATAGAAAGCAATGATGGTAAGAGTTTGGAATACGGAAAATCTTCACGGAGAAATACGCAGACAGTTACCGGTACATCATAATGATTCAGCCTGTATCTCTTATTTATTATATTAAGGAAAGCGCTATTTTGTCTGATACGGCACCAGAGGTAGAAATTGTAAGCCTTGAGCACCACTGCTGCCGAAATTGACAAGAATGAACCCTGGTGTTTTGTAATTCAAACACCTTATAGATAGGGCTGAATGGGCTATTGTCATCCCGGATGACCTGCCATATCAACCTTAGGTACAAACTGTCCATTTGTGATGGGCATATCGCAAGGGATTTAATCACCACTGAGCAAAATCGGCTGTTGACGCCAAGTGTGCACTGGAAATGATGCATGGGATTGTCTTGCCAGCAATGACCAGACAATGTCAAACATACCAAAACCAATATCGCCTTGTCTGCAGTGGCTGACGAGAAGATCAGTAGTGAGAACACCACTTGCAATATTGGCCTCACCCTGCGGGGTATGCTGCCCTGCTTTAAGGAGGAGTACGCCTATATGTCCCTTCGAAGCAGGCGTACATGTAAATTTGATTCACATACCTGACTGATGATAGTTATTCCCTGTCCTAACTTCACCTAATCTATTCAAAAACAAAGGCACGTCTCAAGTGACTTATTCCGCTTGCTTTCTGAGAAGACAATCCCATTTTCGAACAGGAAGACTTGGCTTCCAGTAGGACAACTGGAGATATTAATGTTCATATTCAACCTCCACAAGTAATAAAATTGTACACAATGTTCGCGGACACATCATTTGGCAATTATATATAATTATCTGGAATAAAATTGCCCATCTATGTTTCATATGCGTGCCTGAACAGGCTGATGGCTGATGGAACGTGCAAAGTTGAGTTTCAGGAAGTAACATGATGAACGATTTGGAGTTAGGCCTTCACTAGGCTACAATGTGTCAATTTCTTACATTGCACAGGGCTTGATGTGCAATCTTGCACAATCTTTCCTGTAGTGTGATCTGGTTTCCGTCTAGATGTAAAGTCCTTTAGCATCATTTTCCTTAATATCACCAGAGCAAGACTTCATCATTGTATCTGATGAGCCTTGTACATGTATTTGACTTTTTCCATCAGGGTCGAAGACAAAGCATTATTGGCCATCTCAAATCAAAGCATTATTGGCCATCTCAAGCCAAAGCATTATTGGCCATCTCAAGCTACTGCTTGGATGCAGTCAGTCTTTACTTGCCCTTTGCAAAGGCACCACAGGTAGGCCTACAAGGCACCACAGCTTACTGTCTCAGGAGATGGACGTAAAGAAGAGGGGTAATCAATTTCATTTGGCCTAGGGTGGATTCGAACCCAGGTCCTGCAGCTTGCTATAACCTGACATGATAACACTAAGGTTTTGTATGGAGGCTCCTCTTCCACCACACCATTTTAAAATTGCTGTCATCGTCATCATCATCCTGATTTTCTCGACTGCAATGTGAGATGATGTTGCAAAATGGTCTTCAATAGAGAGGCAGACGAGGTGTCATCTAAGAGGGGTTCCATCATG
Organism: Notospermus geniculatus; assembly: GCA_002633025.1. Lineage (NCBI taxonomy): Eukaryota > Metazoa > Nemertea > Pilidiophora > Heteronemertea > Lineidae > Notospermus > Notospermus geniculatus. Next base: position 121,139 of record NMRB01000057.1, read on the forward strand.
TAGACGTGTTGTTTTAATCTGACAACTTTGCCAGCAAAATGCCCAAAAATAATCACCCACTAATCATCGAAAATGAGACTAGTTTCAGTCAACAAATTACAGCAATCGAGTATTTATTACATGTTGGTTACACATAACACATACGTACCATTTCATTTGATATACAGCTCGTAGCAAACACATTAGGTTCCAATGACACCTTCACTAGATTTCACAGACAGATGCTTAAGTTCCAAAACAACTAACTGTTCAAAAGCAATTGTTCAGCTGAATGTCACATGGCATCAGGGCTACCAATATCCCACACATCTCCTGTTTGTAAATGTACTTTTCTGTATGTTTGTTTGTTTCTTTAAAGATGTATGCTCCATCCATGCTTCTATTCCTCACTCAACCTTGGCACCACCAAGACTTTTGAAAAGGAGCATTTAGGGGGATGCAAAATGACCTATTAGGGCCTATGCTACATTCCACATGTCCTTCACATGATTACATTTGTTTATATTCTTCTGTAAATATTTTTCTGTTTCTCCACTGATGTATGCTCCATCCATACCTCCCCAACTGAATCCTAAATTAGCCATGGTGGATCTTCATACAGGTGCAGGATGAGAGTTTCTAGTCCAACAGCATTAATCAACAGATGGCAACCATCAAACGCATGATTCAGACACAGTTATAATGTAGTCAGCTTCACCTTTAACATTACCAAAGATTACTGCATGTGTGAGCACATCTACATGCNCTCCTCCCCTTGCCTGTGGTCTCTCCATCAATCTCTCACCACATTGCCCCTCCCCCCACCACCACCACCACCACCACTTCCTCTTTGATGACTCCAACAATGAAATTTTCCCACCAATAAAAATAGAAAGACTGCTGATATAACTGGGTTCATCCTGTACAAATGAGGGTCTCTGTATCAGTTAAAACCCCTTTGATAGCCCACATCCGTTCAACTCCACCTTATGCAATAATTTAACAACCCTAATAGCCCAAATGATTATTTCTAATTCAGAACAAATCAACATTAGGGATGGTGGATAGGAATGTAATTAGGAACTGATGCGCTGGTCATCATTTCAAAAGTACCAGTTATTTTCCAAATTATTTATACATTATAAATATGAAACATATCCAACCTTATGGCTGGCACCACTATTATATACCCATTCTCTGCCAAAAGGCCACCATCAATTTATCATATAGAGGCCTTGCAAATGACGTCACAAGCCGCCATGCTGGGGGGCACATACTGCAGAGGCGCAGCGAAATGTCCCAATGACGTTACGTCAAACACTGGCGTCGCGCACTTCACGCAGGCCACGTCACGGTCAGCTCACACCTCTGCCCACTTGCCCCTCAGCATGGCCGCCAGGATGACGTCATTGCAAGGCCTCTATTGAAGTTTCAACACCTCATCATACTTTCATGTTTTTGTAAAAGTCCAAAATCATGATACATAACTTGCCCTCATTAGACAATATTGGGTGGTTTGTATGAAATGTAGGAGGAAACCAGAGCCCCCAGAGGAAACCTACACAGAGAGTCGCCCTCTCTGTCATATGTGGCCTGACTGGGAATCGAACCCTGGTCCTCAGAAGTGACAGGCATAAAATGTTTTCACTGCACCACTCTGACAGCCCTCGTGTTTTTGGAAAAATAAAATGCTGCCAAAAATGCTGAAAACACAGTTGTAGACCTATTCATTTTGAGACACCCTGTATTCCACTACATATTTTTGTACCTTCCTTTGGTAGTAAATTCTGTAAAAACTGCCATCTAAAATAGCTAGAGCTGCAAGTCTTCACTCCATCCACAGATTCACAGTATGATATTTAGCTTTTGGTACGCCCTGTATCAACAAAACTTGATCCAAGGTCAGGAATGCGTAATCTCTTCAAGACAAGATAGTGTGGAATCTGTGATGAGAAACTGTGGGAAAGTTATGTGGTAAAACCAGGCTGCGCTACATCATACTATGTCAGCCAGTGAAACCAGACTCTACTATGGAATGCAGCCACAAGGTTAGAGCAATACATTTAAAAGAAAAAACCAACAGGCATGACAGGGACTAATAAGTATTAAAGGTATCATGATAGAGATATTCTTCGTGAAAAGAACTTGGAAAGAGCAAATGGCTTTTAAAGGGGAATATGACTGGTAAGTCTCAATCTAACTTCACAAGTAAAAGAAAAGATAAAGAACAGGCGCCTAGCAGTTATAAGCATTAAAAGTAAAGGTAAAGAAGCCTACCACAGGGATATACAAGTATTAAAGGTAAAGAAGCCTACCACAGGGATATACAAGTGGCAAAGGTAATGGTAAAGAAGGTTACCACCAGGGATATTGAAAGTGTTAATGGTAGGTAAAGAAGCCAACCACGGATATACAAGTATTAAAGGTAAAAGTATTAAAGAAGACAACCTGGGATATCATAGTATTAAAGACAAATTAAAGAAGCATATCAGGGATATACAAGTATTAAAAGGTAAGGGTAAAGTAGCCTACCAGGGATATTATAAGTATTAAAGGTAAAGAAGCCTACCAGGAATATACAAGTATTAAAAGTAAAGGTAAAGAAACCTACCAGGGATATACAAGTAATAAAGGGTAAAGAAGCATATCAGGGCTATACAAAAGGTAGACATCGCTATACTGTCGCCCGGGCCCCCCACTCAGGGATCAACCATACCGCATGCTCGTTCCAATTTTCTCAGGAAAAGGGGTCATTTTCGGCAGCACTGTTCGGGAAAAAATTCCCGAAAAACACTAAAAATAGGGGTACTTTGAATGACTTTTCTCCCGAAAAATTCTTAAAAAGGGGGTCAAAAGGTTCTCTTCCCGAAAAAATAATAAAAAGGGGTATGAAAGTCCTATTCTCAATGAAAAAGCTTGTAAAAAAGTGGGTGAAAATCCCTTGGTTCCTTCTCAATTAGGGGGTCTAATGCATGAAAAATCCCGAAAAGGGGGTGAAAATATCTTGGTTCCTTCCATTAGGGGGTCTAATTGGATGAAAAAAGCCCACAGAAAGGGGTGGAAAATTTCCCTTGGTTCCTTCCATAAGGGGGCCTTTTCAAACTCAGGAACAAGCATATGTGTACCCTAAAAGTAAGGAGTGGGGGGCCCGGGTACTGTCGTCATGTTTAAGAAGTCATGTTCCGTCACATGTTCTCAGCAGGCCTGAATTACTCATGTTTAGAAATAGTTTTTTATCTGATTGAGTCTAGCCTCATATACCCTCCAATTTTAACAGGTCCAAGGAGAACTATCAAGGGAAAATGTCTTCCGGATACTGATTAATTTTGGCACCTGTGAACATGACCTGTTGAACGTGACTTTACTATCTACTTTTAAAGCTACTAGGAAATGACCAGTGAAATTCATATTATTTGAATGAAATAGTGATGGACAACTTACCCCATGCGCTGTTGGTGAGATCCCAGAATCAAAAAGGCCTACTATTAGTCACCAGTAAGATATCATAATCATGTAAATGAAGCTGATAAACGGGTTGCCACGAGCAACTGTTGGTACCTAATCCATCATGCACGCGAATCTGGCGCGAACTGATGAGCTGGACCAGCTTGCGCAATGATGAGTCTAGTTATTTCAACACATTGTAGGAGGCAGCACGTCTCGGCTTGCGAATTTTACCGTCAGGTGTGGTAGGGACAGTTATCATCAGAATCAAATGTCCGGGGATCAGGAGGAGACGACTCCATTTGATAAGATTTTTCAATTTGGCCTATTCGAAGATTATTCGCCTACCAAACGAGTGTCATTCGAAGGATACATTTTCTGGCTTCTCAAGCGCAGGAGGGGAAGAAATGGTACGATATCAAAAGACGCAGAGACAATGACACATAAATTTCTTCGGTTGGGTTGCCTAGAGAGCCAACTCCCGCAAGAAAACTCACGTGGAGCAGCAGCAACTCATTTTATAGGGAAATGGCTAGATTGGTAGGCCTACAGAAGACTGGAGAAAGGAAGGGGATGCGCTTCCTTTTTGTTGGCAGAGCAACTGCTCCTCCTTGTCTTCGCGCGGACGTTCTGGTCGTCTGAGTGCTGTGTATAGCTGCTTTTCCACGAGGCGTTTGCGGGCGCGGGTGGACAAAATCGATCCAACGCATTTCCCTTTAGCTGTTTCACCCGCACCCGCTCCCGCCATCGAAACCGCGTCCGCAATCGTCTCGTGGAAAAGCAGCGTGTTACGGACGCTGGTCGCGGTGACAACGCGGATTGCCAGTCGCTCCTTGTCTTCGCGCGGACTTCTGGTGGTTGCTTTGGAATGGACGCGTTGGTTGCGATAACCGCGCAGATACATGTATATGGTTAGCAAGCAAATATTAGCGTTCCTCGTGGAAATCAGTGGAAAGGGTTAATATTACTTCGTGAATCGAAAAAGATATCTTATCAGACCATTTGGGTTACAATACATGGTTATTCATAAATAAGACGGTTCAACCTTCGACCGCCGCACTAAAACGGCGCTGTATGTTTCCACTACCGCCCCCTTAAGACGGCCGTGAAACAGAAATAGTCCTTGTGCGAAACAGGAGATGAGTCAAGCCGGCCACACACGATCAATATTATTGCACAATATGGGCCCAAAATAGGGGCATGTGCTTCTGGCATGATGGGTGGAAGAAAGATTGACAATAATATCGCCCATTTTGGTCCTCATATTGTGCAATAATATTGAACGTGTATGGGCGGCTTTAGGACCAGCTCTGACCCATCAACCGAATGACTGACGGATTCAATCTCGCTAAATCATTTCCGTTCCAATACCAAGGCCTAGATTAGCCTGTTGACAATTATGTTCTTTGATATCATCTCAATAATAGTCTGTACAATAAAAGCCTATACAAATATATTTTACGGGTATAGGCACAAGCATTCAGAGAGTATACTCATACATACCTATACATGTACCATCTATAGTTGCTTGCCCGTTTGGAAATATAGGTCTATTTGTTTAGACTTTATACCCAAAATTGTTTTGGACTACGGATATCAGCAGGTCACTGATGCTGGTTGCTTGGGAACGTTGTCGGACGGAGGGACTTTTGTCTTGTATATTCCCATATTTGTTGAGAACAGGAGATGGAGATATGTAGATGTACCTTTTTTTATTTGGGAAAAAGCAGGATATACCAATTCTTATAGATTAGATTTTCAAAACCAACATCAGGTTAAAGTTTCGTATTTGACAAGTGCGAGATGGAGAAATGTCTGCTTTTTCGAATATGATAACGGCAGTGCCTGGATTACATGGCTTGGCGGCAGACAGTCCGCGTCGCCCATCGGCTGGTCCATCCAGTTGGCCTACCATCTATGGTTAATATAGAATACTTATGGTCAGTGGGGACTGAAAAAAGCAACAAGGAAATTACATTTAGAACATTTTTATAGGATATCTTTTTCATGGAATTGGAGTATTCTATCAATGAATTGAGAGAAATATTCATGTCAGGCTTTTGATGAGTGTGTAACGCTTGGATTATCCTTCTCAGAACGAATCGCTTCCGTAATGTGAGGTTTTGGGACTGTCCTCTGCGTGCCGCCATTTCGCTGGATTTGATTCCCATTCCATAGCCGGGAACCTTACTCACCATGTCTAGTAGGAACCCATCATTTAAGTCGTACGTATCGGTGAAGGAAAGGTGCCGATCCTTCGAAGAAGTGACTCCGGTTGATTCCTCAGCGACGGTCCATACAGACGTGACAGGCGACGACGAAACGAATGAGACAGGTAGGTTGTGGGTGAGCACGGCGTGACACTCGCAGCCCTGTGACGACTTTGAGGCATCCTTGGACCGTCAGCGTGATGCTGGCGATACTTTGATGCCGTCACAGCAGACTTGCACCTGCTTTCGCAGCTGTCCAGAGGGGGGTCCAGCACTGAGTCTGCTCGCTCCCTCTGTCACTGCACGGCGGAGCACTCTACCCGGGGATGCAATGTTCGTCCTCTGAAGATCTTCTATATCTCAGGATTCTACTCAAGACGTTTGGAGAACGTGTTTAACGGGAGAATGGGTGGACAACAGGATGGGGGGGGGGCAGGATGTGGCCGTTTGAAGCATCCTGAGAATATCAGGGGTTCTTAATACTGCTCGCTCCCTTCGTCACCGCAGACAAACTTGTGTGCGGTGACGGAAGGAGCGAGCACTAAGAACCCCTGATGTTCTCAGGATGGTTTGAAGCGGCGGATGTCGTAGATTCCCGTGCCTGAAGTGGGGTCTGCATGGGGTCCCCCTCCCCGAAAGTTAAAAATATAAATGTCCTGAGGTGCGATTTCTCGTCAGCCCTGACAAAAAAATGTAAGATGCCGAGAGCGGGGACCCCCTTGATCCACTTCTGTCTATATTAGGCCTATATGAGGCGGGACAAGGCCTACCCCAAGAAAACAATCATCTTTTGTCATATCTTGTAAAAGATTATTTGTGATGTCAGTGATTATTCATAAGGAAATGTTGAAGCATGGTACCCGGACCATGATTCCAGGGACATCTATTCCTACCCCATCGGTGGTCTCGCTCGATAGCACCGCGTGACGTGAATTTGCGCGCCGCTATCCAAAACTCCTGTGAAACATTGTTTCCAACAATTGCAAAGTTTCGGAGGGCTGTGCCCAGGCATTGGCCTGGTGGCCGTGGGTTCGATTCCTACCATGGGCAGTATTTTCTTCACCAGTTTTTTTTTCAGCACCACCGGTTGATGAGGACAAGTAACGTAAACGCAACATCCCTGTAGCAGACGATGCGTTGTTTCCCAGGAAACACTTATTTTAGTTCCAACTAATAACACCAGGGGCCGCCCGAGACGATCACGTTGTAATGGTGGATGCAACCCATTTCTGTGCGATGGGCAATCATAAAATCGAAATAATGCCCTAATTTCACCGCGAAGAGACTTATTCAGTATATTTTATCTGTGATAATATAGAACATATTTAACATGTCCAGTATAGGTGGTGTAATCAAGGCTTTTACTGTAGGGCAAGTGGATGAGAATGCCAGTCCCGTTGCGAGCCCAAGAATCAAACGAAAGATGCTCAAATCTCAGAAGAGTTTGTCAAAGCCCGCCAGACCGCCCCCTCCACCACCGCCAGCAGCACAAGGTATAGCCTACATTGTTATTATACACGTATTGCTATTCCTATTAGAACATGACCTACTATTTGCCTATCTCATGCCTCTAACGTATTTTCCTATTCCCAGTGTGATACATTACCAGAAATATGGAATATCCAGACTGCGCCTGCGCCAAAGTAGGCCTCCGGCAACGCGGCAATGGAATTCCTATTGACCAAACAACAAAAGTGCCGTTCAGCGGACATTCCGTAGTTCTGTGCACGATGCCCATAGCTAGCAGGTTTGAGTCCCAAGAATCAAACGAAAGATGCTCAAATCTCAGAAGAGTTTGTCAAAGCCCGCCAGACCGCCCCCTCCACCACCGCCAGCAGCACAAGGTAGCCTACATTGTTATTATACACGTATTGCTATTCCTATTAGAACATGACCTACTATTTGCCTATCTCATGCCTCTAACGTATTTTCCTATTCCCAGTGTGATATACATTGTATACCTATAAACAGATAAATGGCCGTGGGCCTATGTATTGTTCAGTAAGAGTCCACCTCGGGATAGTGGCGTTGTGTAGGCCTATATGACACACAATGCACAATGCTAGACCTTTGGCACAGGGACTAGGCATGCATTGCAGGGGTGGTGGGTGTGTTACAGAGGTCCGAGGAGCACATACCCCGGTAATAACACACCCTGAGTAATGCACCGGTGTATACCTCAGAGAAAATATTTTCTCTGAGCAGCTGAGGTAGGCCTATAAGTTAGTACACCGGTGCATCACTCGGGGGGTGTTATTACCGGGGTATGTGCTCCTTGGACCTCTGTAACACACCCACCACCCCTGCAATGCATGCCTCTAGTCTGTGGCCTTTTGGGAAGACCAGCCTAGCTACTGTGGTGATAGACCTAGACAGATAGACAATGAACCAGTAGGCCTAGCCCTATAGGCCTATCTCTCTATTCACCACTTCCAGGATGCAACATCGCTCTGTTGGGGTGCACGTTTT